>VXAY01001662.1:1354003-1378867 GCA_013399855.1 Oxyruncus cristatus
GGGGGTTGGGGGGTGGGAAGGGTTGGGTTTTTCTTTTTTTTTTGTTATTGTTGTTGTTGTATTTTGTTTTGCTGTTTGTTTGGGTTTGGTTCAAGGTGTTTTAAAGCATTTTTTGTAATCTTGGCGTATTTAAGTATCTAAACAGTTCTGTTTCAAAGGTAAACGAGGATCCAACTGAAATCACTCAAGGTAGATCACTGAAGGCAGTGTTGCTATTCTGGAAGGCCACATGGAAAGGTTCAGAAGAAAGATGATTCTTATGCCCAGGAAAACTTGGCTTACCTGTAGATTGGCAAACCATCTTAATGGCAAACCATCTATAATGTATTTCTGCAATTCAGACTTATACAGCAGGGAAAATAAACACTCCTAAATTTCAGTTATCCTAGATTACGGGCAGAAGAAGAGATCACCCATGGTAAAAGGTAAAAATTTATGACCTCCTGTAAGGTCAGATGAGATGACCAAATTCTGCTGAGCAGTGAAAAACTCTGGATAATCTTTCATGAACTTGCAGTATATTTTCCTTGGAATAGAGATAAATGTTTGTTCAGAGCACATCATGCATCATTTTACTGCAAAAGGAAAAAGGCACCCAGAATAAAAGTTCATGAGGCAGTATTGTCAGACATAGTAGTAAAATCCACTGCAGGAGTATTAATCAATCTCAGAAGTCATATGTTCTTGTCAAAGTACAATTATAATGTTTAATCCTTCTTTTGTCTCCTCAGTGAATGTCACTGCTGGGGAAATGTATGTCCAGCAATGTCAAAGTCATTGCAGTAGTCTATGTACGGAACATTTATCTTTTTAAATGTTCAGTGAACTGCAGCAGTATTAAATCCATATTTATATGTAGGGCTATGCCCAGGGTGATCAGGAACTCGCAGGGACTGTATTCAATTTTTACTCCTTGTTAACGGGGTGTGTGCTTCTTTACAGCAGTAAAGGTTATGAAGGGCAAAGATAATAAAATGTAAAATTAAGAAAATTTATGTGGCAGCAAAGGAAGGGAGATGAGGACAGAGCTGCAAGGCACTCTTTGACTCAAATTGCCCTGGTTTCAATGTTTTTTACTTGGAAAATATGATTTACTTGTGAGCTATTCTCCTATGGAATGTAGTTCTTTCCAGGCATTTACTAAGATTAATTACATGCAGAAGGGACAGAGAAATTCACAAAATAAACATCATAACTGAAGATCAAGTATTCATGTTGAGAAGTATATTAGTCTAGCAGTTGCCTTATTTCGATACAACTTTTGAAAGACATGTAGGCACTCTTCAGTGTAATTATCACAATATGCTTTTCTCTGAGTCACACAGAACTGTCGTATTCCTATCTGAAATTAGGAAGTTTTTCATTTTTTATGTGTGCTGTTCCTGAGTTCATTAATCTTCAGATAATGTTTGATATAGATACAAGATCCTATCTCAGGATGTCAGAGAAGAAAACACCAAAAATCCCCGCAAATGATTACAAATGTGTTTTGCCTTCCTAATTGTGTTTCTGGAGACTCTGAAATTTGGACAACTGTTGTCAATTTAGTCATATTATTGTAGGTATATATGCTTGTGTGAACCCAAAAGATTGAATATGTGGCATTATGAAAATACTGCCCGTTATTAATTACCTGCTGAACAAGGTATTTTAGTTACATGTTTGAGTTAAATGGCTTCCAAGAAACTTCAAATTAATGAAGAACTGTAAATGAGTGATCTTCTTCATAGTAGAGGTTAATGTGTCAGATTATTTACCAAAAAAAAAAAAAAAAGGTCAAGAAGAAACAAAAAAATCTTTAGATGTAGCCTGGTATCATACATTTAAAATAAATGATTTTTCCAGAAAAGCAAGAATTAGTGATTGTGGATGGTCTCAGAATATCTTCTAATTAACTATGTTCAGTTGTTTCTGGGAATAAAGACAACAAAATTCAAGATTTGCCTTGAAAAAATTCTTATGACAAAAAGACTATAATTTGATGAAATTTGTGTAAGAAACTAGTGCAAGAAATAGACACAACACATCTTTTTTAAAAACACTTGTGACTTTCTGTGCTAGATCTCAAAAAGTTGCCTATTAGGCATTATAACAAATTAATCAGGGCAGTTTTTTGTCCATACTTATCACATGGTGTATGTTAGTGCATGGTAACCCTCAAAAGCGACACAAAGTCATGAGAGACTACCTTGGAAGCACATCTACAGCTATTCAAGTTTCAGTCAGCAACATGAAATGAGTATTATCCACATTCTTATTTATCTATGTGTATAAAGTGTAGTTCTATACAACACAAACAAACACCTACAAAAATTGCATTTAAATATTTTCTAAATTTTGACTATAAAAGTGGGTCTCCTCTCACCAAGATTTGGCTATGTAAAAATATTTATGAAACCTGAAATACTTGGGATTAATGTAAAGTATAGGTAAATCTAATCATGCTCTTTTTCTTATATAGCCTTACACTCATCTTAGAAAATTATTTATATGATCTGCATTTGAATTCTGCAAATTACTTCTTTACTTATTTTTATTTTAACATTTTGCTGTTAGGCTTGTTTTCAGGGATGTTAGCAAACCAAAAATTATTATATAAATATATTTATATATTTATATATTTATATAAACCAAGTAACACCTGTTCTGATCTCTTAGCCTTTTCAGAGAGTGTTAATCTGACCAATATTTCAAGGTCTTACTGAAGAATTAGCCAGAAGAGGCTTCTGCACTGTGTTACACAGAATTTTTGGTGTTATGGTCTTGTGAGCTTCCATGATATTACAGCAGTGGGGAGAATGCCTGAGGCTATTACAGCACATGACCATGTCTGCTTTTCAGACAGCTTCACGTAATAAATTTCTCATGTGTCTATTGTGGATGAGTAGCCATGCTTTAACTTCTCCCCTGCTGGTTGTCATCTTAATTCTCCTTGTGAAAACTTAAACTATGATAAACATAGTCTCAGCTGAAATTCCAAAGAAGGACAAAGCTTTTAAACTGAAAACTTTTGGTTTACAATCATTGACATTTTCCTTGAGTAAAACAATAGTATCCTGATTCTTCAGAACTTGTGTGGATCTCATGCATCTTCTAAGTTTTCACTTGCAAGTCCTAGACATAATAATTTCCTTCCTCTTCCCAATGAGATTCAGTTTTGTTCCTTGCATGACTGTCTCTGCCAGTGCAGATTTTTTTTTGTAAAGAAGTCTGACTTTTTATGTCTCTCTCACAACAAGAAAAAGGAACTTTTTTTCATCCCTTCTGTGACAAAGAGATAAAAGACAATGTCCCTGTTATGAAAATGTAATGATACTATGTTTTAGGGTTTTTTTTAAGGTGTGTGTCTACTATTTAAAATAATCCATTCTTGTGAAATAAACTTTGTTGTTACAAAAAATTTTCCCTCCAAGTGGAGCAGCTGAGCCATTCATTGCTTGGAAGAGGAAGTATTATCAAGGACAGAGCAATATTTGGTATAAATCATAGAAGGATGAGTTTACAAATCATTACACGTAAATATCCAGTTGTAATTATCTTACTGTACGAATATTTCTGGAGACTAATTTTATGACTGTCAGTTTTCATTAATGTAAGTGACTGAAATCAGAAGCTGCTCTGAGTCAAGAGATCTGCTGTCAAATTGAACAGATTTAATTATTAAAGATAGCCACTATGTTGTTTTTTAAATTTGAACCTTAGGATAAAAGCTGACGTTTATGAAGTATTCATCTCACTAAACTTTAGTTGTCTTCATCACACCTGTGCTTCTGAGCTATTTAATTAGCCTGCCTTTATGAACACTAAAGGGAAAGAAAGAATTCTACCATTATTCCTCTTTCCCTAATTATCTAAATTAGTTCACCTAATGCAAAACATCACCCTCAGACAGCCTTCAGACACTGCTAGATCCTATGAAATATTAGTATTCTTTCTTCCTTTTCAGCCTAAAAATGTAGTTTGCTTTGAAGAACAGTTTCCCTCCATGCTTTAACATTAATGAATTAAAATATGGCTGAAGAGAGTCAAAGTGAAGCACTAGAGAAAAGAACAGGAAAAGAAGGGAGAGTTATTCTGGAACATGGAGTTTCAGAGGAGAATATTAGTAGAAGGAATTTGAATACAGTAACTTTCCCTTTAGTGGTAAGGAGGGACTGAAAGAATGGAAGACTGAAAACCTAAGAGAGAGAAGGACAGATAATAAACTGAGAAGGGCTGTGAGAAAGGGTGATCTGCTCAGCGTTGTTTAAGGAGTGGAAAGAAAGACAGTCATTGAATAAAACAGTAGGAGTTAATTTTTTTGGTATACTGATTTTTCTGTTTCTTCTTCAATAGGACTCTCACCATAGAACTTTATAAATGGCAAGCACACATACCATTTGAACTTTAACTTACATTTTTAAGTACTTAATTTATTATCCTTATTCGTTTAACATTTTTTTTAGTCTGTGAAAAGCAGTGCCCCATGGCCAACATTTCTAAATGGTCTTAAAAAAAACAGTGAATTTGTTTAAAAATATATATTAAATCACCACATTTCCTGATAGCTCACTGTTACTCCTATAATGATTCCTTTACTGTCTGTACTCAAGAAAGTGTTTCAAGGAAGACTCAGACAGTCTTAAGAAAATGTCATACAGATAGAATTTTGGTTTCCTGAGATAACCTACAGTTTCCACAAAAGTATCTAGTAACTGTGCTAGTACCAAGACTTCTGTTTGATCCATCAGACCCACTCTCAGGCCAAAAATATGAGACATTTGACTTTTTCTGTATTGTATATGCACCACATATATCCCTGCCTGACATTTTACTATTCAGTGTAAGAAACTGGTCATGAAATTCTCAAAGTATAAGCTCATCTTTATGGTCTTATGATTTTTTACGTAGGCATATTTATTGAAAAGATTATGATCAGACTTATCCAGCTCATTTTCATGTACAGAAGAAGTAGTGAGCTTGTCTTACTCAATTTACATTTTTATTTTCTTAGTTCAAGGCAAATAACTGAAATAAGATCAAAATTCCATATATTGTGTATTTCATGGATCAGAAGCCTGTTCAATATTCATTATTAACTTCGATAGCAAAGGTGGTCATACCAAAATATTTGCCTTGTATTAAGGTTTAAAAGCCTTTAGCCGCTTATCTTACATTGTTGGCATATTTTTAATAATTTCTGCTTAAATTATTCAAAATTATTTCTGCTTTATGAAACCATTGTGACTATTACAGCATTCTGTCATTTGAAATCGATATGCACTTGGCCAACCACTGAAAGTTTGTTTTTTCCTACGAAATAGTCATTGTTATTGCATGCATTAATGTCATTAAAGTTAAATTGGTACAGTTTTACCACATTTTTTAAAGTAAAGCACTAGAGTAAAAGATGGCATAACTGAAGCTATACAAGATTTTCAAATGTGTATCATAACAACTTGATTCAAGCAGTATCCTCTTAGTGCTACTGGAGAATTTCACACAATTGCAAAAAAAGGGAAAAACAGTAACATGGATGTAAATATTATATGACTTCACAATTTACACCACGCTTAATAAATCTCATGAAATTAATATACAAATCACCTTTCTATTCAATTTCTGTTGACATTTTCAAAGTATCTCATAGGTCATATGAAGGAACATTCATTAGTTTTAGTATTCATCAGCCCTTTGTGGCAGAATGAGAAAATAATATAAATAAAAGTCTTTGCAATGACCTAGTAATATATTATTAGCGAGAAAGGGTTATGTAATATGACCACTTTTAATCAAAGTCAAATGAAACATATTATTAAAGATACTGCACTGGCATCTCAATGGAAATGTTTGCCACCCATCAAAACAAACTCAAACAACCTAAACTATTATAACAGAAGAGTAAAATGTGTGTGTAAAGTAAAAGAATTTTCACTTGGTAAAAGGTATGATAGAATGAAGTAAAACAGAAGAGACAATTAAATTCCTTTACTCTCCCAATGGGATTACTTGTTGTTAAGCTGCCATTTTTACACTGTGCTCATCCATTTATGAAATTGTCAGGCTACTTAATACTATATAAACTTTAAACTTCACATCTACAGTGAAAGACATTGGGATTTTTTTTTTTTAATGTTATTTGCTAAGAATAGATTTTTGCCATTTGTATTGGTAACACATGAACTTCCTCTGATCAACTGCAGGTTTGTGGGACTGTGTTAGAATGCCTTAGAACGTCTATTAATAAATCTCCTAAAAGTTAAATTTTTTGGGTTTATGTTCATCAATTTGCTTTAAGTAATTTGTTGAGGAAGTAGAGCAAGAATATAACTGTCCAGACAGATGTAAATATAAGCTCATGTACCTACAACTGCCCAGAATGCTACAAATGCAGGGTAAAAAGCCAATCAGTATGCAAGTGATTCGGACTACCTAAATTAGCTGAGAGGAAATGCTGAAAATGGAAAGATCCAGGACTATATTTCATTGATGGTTATTTTGCCTAATATCTTTTTAATGTTAAAGGATCATAAACTACAAAATGTAATCTATAAAACATCTTACGCAGAGCCAAACCCCAGAAATTTTCTGTAATGAATGCCTGGATTACTAGATTAAAAAGTCATATTCCTTCTCACGCTGCTGCTCATGCTCTCTTTCTCTGGCTCAATGGACCTTTCATTCTTTGGTGCTTAATGACACATTTGCGGCAATGTGGAGATTGTGTTCTGTGAAATAGCCTCATCATAGTTTGGGCACCAGGTGCAAGGCTGATGAGTACAGCAAATGTAAAACTTAAACATGAGGTTACAGAGACAACAGCATCATGAATTCACAAAGTAACACCTTTTCCAGTCCTTAGGCCAAAGGAAATTGTGGAACAAAATACCAGTGTGGTTTCTTTCTGCTTTTTTTTCAAGCAGAAATAATATGTTGTTGTGAAAAGAGGACAACAGAGAACTTTGTGGAGGTTACTAGAAAAGGTGCTATTATATTGAAATTCTTCACTTATATTTGTAATTTGCAAAGAATGACATCAGCTTTAGGTACCTCCTGCTTCCGTAATTTATTTTTCAAAGTTGCAAAGTGCTAGGAGTCATCTCAGGACAATTGAGGGCCTGGACAAAATGTGGTAGCATGAGTAAGATGATCTGATACAGGAATAATGTATGTTTTATATCCTTTGGGGTCTATTAATCAATTTTTCAGTTCATTTCTAAGCATTCTAGTTAAAAAATAGTTCTATAATTTAGTCTTCTCCTACTGAAACATCTTATTTGCTGTCTACATCTTTTTTCTTAACTACTAAAAATGTATTTTTTACTTGACCAGTATGATCATGTAAATAATTATTTTATCTTTGTTGTTTACCAATTTTTCCTGACTTCACAGCTAGTGGTTGTAGCCTGTCTCATTCTTAATTTCACTGTGCTTAACAATGATCCCTTGTGGATTCTGAATCCTTCTGTCCATCCACTTGGAACTGATCCAGCAGGAAATAATACTGCATTGAACACGATGATCAGAGGAAAACACACAGATATAGTAATAACTGTTTTTTACACAGAAATTTTATGGCAGAGAAATGATGCAGTGTGTTGTGCAGCATGGGTCGTTTACTTCTGGACAGTGTGAAGAAAAAGAAGCCTTTATGATTGTATAATTAGCGTTTATTTTCTTTTTTGTGTGTCAAGACGACTAATAAAAAATCTTCGTAACAATATGTATGTAATGTAATTCCCCAATGCTTATAATAGGACAAAAAGATTTTTAAAAGATAGATGGCTGTAATATAACACCTTCCAATACAATGTAAGCAGAACTTTTTGATGATGTATATGAACACAAACAAGAGGAACTTGAAGGAAATGTACTGAGAGGAAGAAGAAAAACTGTGGGCTCCAGCTAAATGTGGCATGAAGGAGACATTGCGACCCGTAATAAAAAGAATCAGTAAGAAAAATTGAGTTTCCAGAGACTGGGTAGAATGCAACAATAAGAAGAAAATTTGGAAAAGAAGGGAAATGGAAACAAGTATCACTTATTAGAAGGAAGAAAATGATCATATGATTGAGACAGAAAGCTGTAGGTGAGAGTAGGATGAAACATGGGTAAAAAAAGGCAGGGAAGAAGCATAAAAGAGTAAGTAGTAAAAAGGCACAGATGTAATTTATTTCCAGGTCTTACATTTTCATGTGAGGATTCAAAACTGAATCCTGCCCAATGAAGTATTAAATAATTCAATATGTCTGTTTAATAAATAAAACCTCTCCTCCTATAACAGCAGGTGTTTTGATTCTAAAACCCTTGTTATATGATCTTACTTATGATCCAAAATACAGTTATCAGGGCTCAAACTTCATTGTATTTCTTTTAGAAAGTTATGTTACCATGTCGGACAGGTTTGACCATGTACTTTACTGGCAGATCAAAAATTACATGAATTAACACTATGTAGAATGTGACTTATGGCCACTTTTGACAGCTTCCTTTTCATTACTTTGAATTAGCAACAATTACCCACTGTTTGACTGTATATGACTCAAGAGAAATATTGAGACTGTGAGAAAAGTAGTTGATATGGCAAAGGCCCATTGTATCAAAATCTAAACTCAGCTGAACACAAAGAGAATTTCTTGCTTTAGTATTTTCTAACATATCTTATAAAAGAGAATTTTGACACTTCAGCCCTCAGCCAAAATTAGATAAATGTAAAGAGAAGTGTGTTTTCAGCAAAGTATCTGCGTTTAATCTGTCCACTGTAGAAAGTCTGATATCAGTTATTCAAAATTCGTGCTTATTGATGCACTCATGTCTAAAATATTTGTCTCTCTAAGGCATCTGAAATTACTTAATGAAAACTCTAGTACATGCATTCTTCATGCTTCAAGACTCTCTATTCAGATTTGACTTTGGAAGAACTTTTAACCTGTCATGCATCCCTCTCATATCTTCCTTAACAAATTTTAGTGTATCTTCTCATAAATCCTGTGTATGTTAAGTATACAGTATGATCCATACATACTCACAGAGTGAGGGAATGGATTTTAAAGAACAGGGAAGACATGATTCGCATGGGTCATAAAAAAAGCCCTGGGGCAACAAATAGGTTGAATCTCAGTCAATCTTTACTCTCTACCCATACGATAGAGTGCAGCTGGATCTCACTGTAAGATGAATTCAGAATAAATCTGGAATGTATGGGTGGGCTCAAGAAATATGAATTACTCATAGGTTTTACAACACAGATTTATTTTATATCCCAGGTAAACATTTTAGGTACTAAACCATTCCAAATGTGTGTGATTCAAGATAGTGGTTTTGCCTGAATAGGTATATTTCTTTCCACTAGGAATTTACTTTCTTATTGATCATCATATTAAACAGCACCCAGAATCACTTGCAGTTCATGTCTCTTACTCTAGTTAAATCCTGAACCACGTATTTCTCTATGTAGTTTTTTCATTATGTTTCCTATAAAAGGAGATCAAAAAACCTTGAAGGTTTGAATTGTTGATGATATTATTTGTCATTCCATTAGTCTTTATTGTCTGACTTAAGAAAAGAATAAATGACAAATATTATTACTTGAGAGAGTCTTAAGATTCTTGCCTTTTGGGGAAACTGCGTATGGGCAAGTTTAAAACATGCAAGCTAAACCCCTCATTGTGTTACCATATCCATGTAAAAGAATCACCTCTGCAACACATAAAAACAGGCATCTTTATTTTTGCACAGTGATATTTTCAAGATTCAAACTTCTTTGAAACAAATTGTGTCAAACAAAGTCAGGTTACAAGTTTAACATTGTGCTCTATTGTCTTCAATTGCATTCTATACATACATGTCCAAGGTGTAACAGAATCATGGTAAAAGCATAACATTCAGTAAACTGCTCTGCAAATATTGCAAAACTTAGGACAGCTTAATTGAATGTATTTACAACAATATTTATACATTTTCCTAATGTATTTATTATCTTACATTGCAAACAATTGTACACTTATTTTGCTCTGTAGTTCCTTGCCATACGAAATATACCTCAACATCCAAAGATACTTCTTAAATACTGATTTTGTTTTCAGCTAAAACTTCAAAACTTCTGGCTGGACCAATTTGACACAAACAGCTGCACTTTCATATGATAGCACTGGGAAGTTCATATATATGACATGCTGCTAATCACATCATTACTGCTTTAACTATGTCCCACTTGCAGTGAAGACTCAGCCCTCAGTTTCCAGTCTCTTATGCAGAGCAAGCAGCCATAATCTGATACAAGCTCTTTTGGTATGCAAGGTGAAGGCAGAAGTTTTTTAGTTAAGGAATGAATCATCCATTAACATAAATCTCCTGACACTCTGGGTTGATTAGACCACAGCAGATTTTTTTTTTTTTTTCCCAGTGAAGAAACTGTGTGTAACAGTTATTTCTGTGCCATTTTGCTTGCAACTCTTCCTCCATTGAATTCTAGTTTTACAATTAATTAGAATTTATGACAATATAAATTAATGGACACTGAAATTAGAAGGACAGAGAACTTATCTGTATATTTATTTGGTTGTGCTTTTTTCGTGATTGCTTTTTAGGAGGGAAGAAGGGAAAGACAGCAGTCAAGCAAGTAAAGTCAACAAAAAGTTTAGTTTCATTGTCTTTATATATTTTTTTAATGACTCTGAGTCAGTTCCCTAAAATCAACTAAATATAACAAAGATATGTTAGTTTCCTGACATAAAAAATGCATTTTTAAAAGATTATGTGCTCTGTAATCTCATTCCAGCAGAATGCTGACATGTATTTTTCTGCAAGGTTCCAGACACATAAACATGTGTTACATAAAAATGTCTTATATAAAATATAGCCACAATTATTCAAAATGGAATAAAGAATAAACATCTGATTTTAAAGAGCAAAGAAAATGGTTTGTGATTTTAAAAGGTGCTAAACATTCACAAATTGTAATGAAATGAACAATTAATCCATTGGTTGTTCAGAACTGCAAAAAGAAAAATTATGAAGTTGCATAAAACCATCAAAGAAATTTACCTACAATAGCTGTACAATAGATCAAAAGTTGCATTTAATCACAAAAATATATCTCTTTAATTGTTTGTAGAGCTGTCAATGAATATGTAGCATGGTGTAAACTATTTGTGAGGTAAATGATAACATGATAAATCTGTAATAAAGTCAAGCACATTTACATTTTAGGACAGCTCATACTATTGACATTTTTCTACAATTCATTGTTAGATTTTTACTAATTTAGGTGCCTAAATCTGGGTTAGTCTCATAGGCATTTACAAATCAAAGAGGAAAACCGTGCACTTCAAGCAGGTGATCTATTTGTATGCCTGTATTTGGATGAGATGACCCATCTGGTGGGAGGTGTCTTCTTTTCTCCAGTTTTTCTCTTCCTACACAAGGGCCTGGAACAACTGATGCCCATTGATTACAGCAATTCTATGCTTTTAAATAATCCTATTTTATGTTCTGAAGGCTTCTAAAGTTCAATTATATAGACATGTTTTGAAGCTTACTGTATTAAATTGCTCCCTTATCCCTGACATCTAGTATATCTAGACCTTAGGTAATCAGGATGTATAACTACGATTTTCTGAATACTTTTTCTCCTTCTAGGTTAACAAAGAGCTATATTTAACTTCTTTTGTATGACATCTGAAAGCTCAAAATTATTATAACAGAGATTTCAGAACAGGGATATTGGTTTTGTTTGGTTCATAGTTGAGTCTTGCAGTTATATTGTAAATTAAATTCCTGTCATAGTTATTGGAAATAAATGTTTGCATGGCCAGTTCCTTCTAGGCATTCATCAGAATTTAGATTCATCTTAACCAACTCATTTCTGTCTGAACTAGTAATTTTAGGGACTTTTGCAGTCAATAGAGAGAAACACACTTTTAAAGGGTGATTTATTTCACCTTTAGACTGAGATAAATCATGTCCTGGAAATACTGATTTTGCTACTCTAGTGATAAGGAGAAACTTTTGATGTATAATTCTAATGTGGACATTTACATAGTAGATATCTATATTTGAGAATACTCTATATTATGAAATGGATATTTGTTTATTCACCCTGCTATTGCAAGCCTTCTTTCTCTTTTTCCTTTCATATGGAACAAATGACCATTTAAAATTAATTGATGTCCTGGAAAATATACAGAGGTAGAAACAAGAAAAAAACCCAAAACCCTAACCCAAAGGTTCTCTCTTTCCACACTGTGTTTACATGTGAGATTTTCCATTATATGACTGAAATATACCACCCAAACCTTTACAGAATTGCACTCAGAATCATTCACTTACAAAAAAAGTGTCTAATATCATCAGGGATACTTTACAGCTTCCCGTTTGAACTTCTGTAACCCCTCCATAACTTCATCTGTGCCATACTTGCCAGCCCAATGTGGATGACTCAGATAATTTTGAGCATCTCAGATGGTATTAGACACTTCTGTGGGGACGATTAAATTGAATGCTCATCCACTTAGTTGAAATATCTCACCTTTGGAACAGTATTTCTTGCAAATTCTTTTTCCAGTGCATAGACCTTTAAAAGACTGAAGGCAAAGGTTTATTTTGGAAAAAAAAAAAAAAAAGAACCTTCTTTTTCAGGTCACGCACATCCACTTTGTATATACTGGTGGCTGGTATGGCATATACTCACTCCTTTCATCAGAAAAATTTCTGTGGGAAAATGCGCCTAATGGTAGAAACCCTCTCAAATATAAAAAGAAAATGAGAGTGGGGAGAGGAGAAAAGCAAGAAAGGATCATTGTACAAAGAGGAAATGTGCAGTTGGATTGTGAGCAAATAAATCTAAACATGGGTGTACATATGGGAGATGCAAAAGGCAAAAAAGTGCACCATGTCCTGTTCTAGGCTGTGAATTTGATGTGGGGGAACAGTTTTTTTCTTGGTTTTGTACCATCAAATTCCATACATGCACACAGTCAAATGTCTAAGCTCCCACAATATTACAGGATTATTCATGTAATCTAATATTGCCAAACAACAGTTACAAAAGCTTTTTTAAAGCCTTTGAAGGAATGCCTTATCTATTTATTCTTCATTAAATACCTAAGGCAAAGTCATAGATAGTAGGTCACATTTTGTTTTGCCCAGTTCACTGTGAGCACAGCAATAAGGAAAGTCTTCCAGAATGTGAATTGTGCTGTGGAAAAACTGCATTACATTCATAATCACAATGCATGGTATCTCTAGTGTTTACTCATGAACATTAAGGTCTGAGCCATTAAAAGTGAGTTATTTTTATTGAAGTAATTGAAAAGCATTTATTCCATTGAGAAATATATTTAGGGGAATTTATTTGGGCCTTCTAAATATATAAAAATTATCTGAATAATATAGAGAGCTTTCTAGATATATTTTAACATAAGTAATTTTAAAATAATGGTCAAGTGATGGCAGTTTTCTGTAAAAGAGAATGTTACTCAAGAAGAAGATCCTTTGTCTATGCCAAAATCCTTTCCTTACATCAACGAATTTTAGCTTGACGGAGTAGAATTATGGGACAGGCTGAAAGACACACTAAAAGCATCCTAAAATTGCCATAATAATTTGACCAGTTTTATATGAATAAAAGTCTGTTCTATATGTAAAAGGATTTTTTAAATTTACTTTCACTTGTAAATAATATTAGTATTTTGACTGCAAGAACATGTATAAAAATATGTATCGAACCATTGTAATTAAAGCCAAAGCAACAATATTCTTACCTTCAGATCTTTTTATTGCCTTATGTGTGACTGATTTCAATGCAAAACTTCTCAATAAAATAGGATCACATAATGTCAATAAGAAAGTGCTAGCTAGTAAATGACATTTTTCTATGTAGATATTTCCTAATAGGGATTATATTTCTAGCATCCATTATTGTCAATAACTAAAAACTGTAAATGTAAAAAAATAACTAAAAGGAAAGGTCCAAAACTGCAAGGTAATCAACAGTTCCAGAAGGAACAGGGGATCACAAGGTTAGTATTTATTTTGCAAAATGGATTTTTTAACAACAATATTTGTAAAAACAGATCAAAATCATCATATGAAAAAATTTAACTATTTTTCTTGATTAGTTTTTCTATTGATTTCAACTTGAATTATATTCCCTATTTAAACAGCCTCAAACATTGTCTAGAGAATTATTCTTGAAGTTTAACTATTTAGCATTTTGAAAGGAATTAAATTAGAAATATTAATTGATTTGAAAAACAGACATAATGCGCTATAGAATTTTTCTTGGCTTTGTTTAGTTAAAAAACCAATTAAAACCCTGAAAAAATGTAATTTCTTCTACAATTTCTTTAGTAATTTTATTAATTAATATTAAAAGCACTGCCACTATTACAAGAATTTCCTCTTCTGGGGAAGGCACTTTGTCTTTTAGGCATTGCTTCTGTAAGCACTTCAAGAAGCAAATTTGGTCATAGGCTTGCCAAGCTGATGAAAGGACTTTAAACTAAAGTTTCTGGGGGGCAGGGGGCAAAATCTCAATCTATCCAACTGCTACCAGTTCAATAACAGAGGCAGCAAGAGAGACTTGGAGCCTAGAGAGGGGTCTTGTAAGGTTTGAGAGGTGCATCCATATGAACCTCATGAAGTTCAACAAGGCCAAGTGCAAAGTCCTGTAGCTGTGCTGGGGCAATTCCAAGCACAAATACAGGCTGGGGAGAGAATGGATTGAAAGTAGCTCTGAGGAGAAGAATTAGGGGGTATTATTGGATGAGAAGCTCGACATGAGCTGGCAATGTGTGCCTGCAGCCCAAAAACCCAACTGTATCCTGGGTTGCATCAGAAGAGGGGCCAGCACGTCTAAGGAGGTGATTATTCCCTCTGCTCTTGTGAGACCCCACCTGGAGTACTGTGTACAGCTCTGGGGCCGGCAGCATTAGAAGGACCTGTGTCCATTCAAGTAAATCTAGAGGAGGGGATGTAGATGATCAGAGGACTGGAGCACCTCTGCTATGAAAACTGGCTGGAGAGTTGGAATTGCTCATCCTGGATATGGCTCCAGAGATACGTTAAAGCAGCTCTCCTAGTGCCTCAACAGGGCCTACAACAAAACTGGAATGGGGTGTTTTGTGAGGGCACATAATGGCTTTGAAGTGGAGTAGGTTTAGATTAAATATTAGAAGAAATTCTTTACTGTCAGGCTGGTGAGGCACTAGAACAGGTTGCCTGGAGAAGCTGTGGATGCCCCACACCTGGAAGTGTTCAAGGCCAGGCTGGATGGGGCTTTGAGCAACATGTCCCAGTAAAAGGTGCCTATGACAGAGGGATTGGAATTACAAGATTTTAAGGTCCCTTCTGTGAGAGACTGGAGAAAATGATTACTGGCTCAAAACGACTACAGTTGGGGGGGAAGGGGGACAGGGCAAGTTTGGCCAAGGTGGGACAGTGCACTGCTCCACATCCCACCACCTGCAGCCTCTAATCCAGCCCCAGAATGGCTATTAGCCACTGGTACACCAAAAGCCCCACCTGGGGGGAAGGACTTTCTAGTAAAGCTGGTTGACACTCTTGAAAAAGAAAAGTTGGAAAGATAGAGAAAGAGATAACATTTGGGAATATACTTAGACTACTAAACTATAAAATTTAAAAGCAGCATTTTGAGGAATTCAGTTATTGATTTCACTGAAACTAATATTTCTTGCAGTTCTGATTCCACTCTGATTTTCATACTTTGAAATCAGTTTTCAAGTATGATTTTAAAATTATGTGAGAGAAAAGAAACCATGCTACATCACTAACAATGAGATTATCTGTTTTTTGAAAAGACAACAGCTTTTCCTGTAAATGTACTATTGTTTAGCACAATAGTTTTGTTTCAGAAGTGATTTTAACTCTTATAAATAACAAAATAAGAATGAATCACAGAAATCAAGAATGATGAATCACAGAAATCAAGACTTCAATTTAAATGCATTCCCTGTGAAACAAAGTTAAAATTACTATTTTAATAACACTAAACATAATGGTAAGAGAAAAAAATTAATAAAAAATTATCCACAAATTCTCTCTAGGAGAAACTCCAGAGTATATTGATGCAGTTGTATAAAAAGAATATGAAAGCAAATTTTGGCTCTTATTGTGGCTAGATTTTACATAACCTAAATAAAACAAATAATAATTTTATTATTTCAGCAGTAGAGAAGTGGAATAGTCTGAAAAATTTCACATGAGAATCACATTCCATTTTGGCAAAATAAAGGCAAATTGAAAAAGTATAAAAGGAAATTGAGAATCAAAAATAAAATAGAAGATAAACTGAGGATAAGAATGAACAAGGCACAGAAACCAATCTGCCACAGAATAAAATTAATAGAAATAATCCAATTTTGAAGATCAATATATATATATATATGTAGAACAATCATATTTCTATTGTGTATGAATATAATGTAATCAAAAGAAAGTTCCAGGAATAGAATTAAAAATCAGTTTCTATGTTCATTAGGTATCTGTGTAGCAGAACCAAATGCCAGTGTCTGTACTTAATATTACAATTATAATGCTAGAATCTTCTTCATTTGGTCTTAAGAGCTTGTGTTTATGTGAAGCAAAATTTATTTTTATTTTACAAAATTACAAGTATGTAATTTTTCATCTCAAATGCCTTCAAAGTTTTCCATCGGAAAACTGGGTTTAATGCAACCAGAATTACTTCTCAAAATTGCTAGTGACAAAGGATTATGAGGTTTTGGCTTTTGGACCATGAAATGTTTCCTAAAGGATCAGCAGGGCTTTAAAGAAGGTAGAATTGGTCCCAGAAACTGTGCCTCCCTGAATAGCAGAATTTCATATTCCATTATGGTCCTTAGGTTCTAACTGATTCAGCTGAGCAGACAGAAAGCATCAGCATTAAATCTACTCCCAAAGCAAAAGCTCAAAGTGTCGTTACTGGCAGAAATTATCAGCCCTAAAGGGAAGCACAGATGACACTAGTATATTTACCATATGAAATTTATTAGATCAAATGGTATATTTCTCCTTATTTCACATGCATTTATTCTGAATTGCCTACTTGGAGTTATTCTCAGTCATTTATTCTCGGTCATAAGTGGAAAGTCATAAATTGCCAGCTCTAATTAGGCAAAATCGTGCATTTACGAGCATCAGAAAGAAATAAAATGTAGGATTTTTCTCCCTTTTGAAATGTTAGAAGAGGTTCTATAGACTCTTCTGGTCAGGGTTCATCTGTTACATGACGCAGTGAAAGAACAATATCGCTTTTCCAGCTTGTCATGAGCTTCCAACATGCAGTAGAATGCATTAAACAAAGAGATTAGAGCCCACATGCTTAAATTGAATATAAGATTAAGAAAGAATTAGGAAACTGTTCTTTTGACTCCAATATTTGCAGCAAAGCCCCAGTGCAGCCACAGGATTGCTTTATGTATTATTTGATTAAACACACAGTCTTCCCATTCAGTAGAGTAATTTATAAGATGTGTTAAAACTGGCAAGGAGGTACAATCTGAAGTTACAAAACAAGTTTACTTTTAGTTTTGTTTTTCTTCCTACTATAGAGTGACAGCTCAGCCATTTTGAATATCCAGACCATCTGACCTCTTCCCTTCAGTAAGAATCAAACTGATCATTTAAATGAGAAGGCCACAACCCCTTTGAGGACAAGACCTGGACAGAAAAGAATTAAATTACTATCCACTTTTCTTTTTCAAAAATCACAATTTCAATTTTATTAAAAGTATTTTAATGTTTCTGCAGTTCTCTTGCAGCCATAAAAACTGTTTTCATGTTCCTTTCTGCTCCTTGTGTAGAGCTTTACCTTGGTAATCCAGTTCTCCAGCACACATTCACGAGAACCTGAGCTTAATACTCCACATTCACATATTTACGCCTACAACAGTCTGGGTTTTTTTTCTTGTTCACTAACTGTGAACTGGTTTTACAATTTTATAGGACATAAATACTTAATTCTTCTCACTTTCAAACTGCTTCAAGTTTGTGATCAACAGAGTATTCACTGTGTAAATCCTTGTTCTTGTGAAGTTATCATCCTCGTCTCATAGAAAAATAATCATTTCACAGTCAGTAAAATCCTAAGCAGTGCTTATGAAGTCACGGTTGTTTGATGACTACAACACAGGCACCAGCTCTTCCAATATTTAAAGATGCCATCTGCAGAAAAACAGATAGAAATTAACTTAACAGGAACAAGCCATGCAAAAATTGCCAAAGCGCTGTGTCAACATTATTCTAAAATGCTCAAAACCACGAAAAATAAATACAAACCACATTACTCTATTGTATTGTAGTATTATACTACAATACAATATTGTAAGATGACTACAATACTATATTGTATTGTAGTCCTAAAAATTACTCCTACCTGATATCTTTCATTTGACAAGTGTGAGAACAGAAGAAAGAGGAATTAATTTTAGACCTGCCATTAATTTTGTGAACTATTTATATGCAAGGGATTTCTATATGTATGTCTACATTTAAGCTTGTCTACATTTAAAGCAACCGAAGCTTTAAAAAGAACTTTAAAAAGAATAAAACTGTTTTAAAAAAACAAACAACTTTAAAAAGAAATAAGCATTCTTGAGTATAATACATCTCGCCTATTTTAAATGCTTATTTTAAGATAAGATCATGCTTTCAAAGTATGGACTTTCCTTCACTAACTTTAAAGAGAACTTAGGGCAACTAATTCAGATGTAAACATCTACAATGGTGGAAAAAATTACTTTTTCAGCAAGTCTGCAACAGAACTAATAACAAAAAGTGTTTCGTTTCAACAAAAACTTGAAATAATTTTTTGTTTCCTTTTAAGTCTATGCAATGAATTAAAATCTTTCCAAGCAATACTGCGACATAAAGTATATTCTTTCTACAACCAAATCACTTGTCCCCAGCTTCTTGCATATACTACTCTTTCTATTATACCTATAACACTTTTATGGTTCAAAATTAAAGACATACATACAGCTCAACATTTCAAAATATCTGTCAGACAGAAGAAAATGGAATAGAAGAATACAATGAGAACTCAGGTCTCTCCATAAAATAAATATATTTTCATATGACGGATCTTCTGGACATGCTGTTTACCAATTAAAATTCTAGAACATTTTGATACTCTTTATGATATTACTTCTGCATGAAGAAAGATGAAAAAATCAATTTAATATGGAAATTGATCAGAAAAAGAATTTTGTCTGAAAGGTAGCGACATAATATTATATACTATATAATATTTACATAACATAATATAAAAAATAGACTTTATGATTACCGGTGTCCACTCATTAGTTTGAGGGTCATATGCTTCCATAGTGTTCAGGTATGTTTGACCATCATAGCCACCTACTGCATATAATTTGTCACCAAGGAGACAGACACCAACAGCATCTCGAGGCATACTTAGTGGAGCCACCATCGTCCACGTATCAGTTTTTGGGTCATACCTGAGAAAAGAGAAAGGAAACTGGATGTGCAGGGAGAAGATAAGTGTCAATTTATGCTGATTTTTTCTTGAATATAGTCCTTTATTCCTGGGGAAAAAAATCCCATCCTTTAGCATCCTATCCAAAAATATTCCTCCTAACAGCAAAAAGATACAGATTTATTGTGTTCTCAAATGTTTATTAAAAAATTTTGCTCAGCTGATCTTCTAGAATAAACTAAAGTATTTGTAGGATAATGTGACATAAAGAGATTTGAGAAAGATATATGATCAATACCTGGATGTATGTATATATTTATGTATACATTTTAAGTAGGATATTTCTTGTACCATATTAAAAAATTATCTCTAAAATTAAATTTCATTATATTTTAATTACTGAAATTATATTACACAATGTTCACAGCCAGAAAACCTCCCTCGGTATTCAGGGAATGTGCTTAACTGCATGAGTTACATTTTCCTCCTGATTTTGCTCAAGTAAGGAAAGTAATACTGTCACTAGTAGTCTTAAGATAAATTTATTTCATTGAAAATGCGCATTATTGTTCTTTATAAATGAAGTCCACAAAGATAGTCCGTACAGGCATCATGGGATTTCTGTTATTAAATGTCCATCTATTGGAGATGGAAAATAAAGTGTTTGGCAGTCTATGATCTTTTCTTACATACAGTAGAGATGGTAACGTGTCTGATTCATCAAAATCATATGGATAACATAAAGAGTACGTCTTAACTTACAATTTTTTGATTAAATATTGAATGCCAATCCAGATTCAGCAGAAGCAATAACTGACATTTAACTAAAGTTTAACCCCTTCAGAAAAAAAAAATAAATAGATAAATCTCTCCCAGCACCTATCTTACTTGTGCATTAAGATAAACCAACTACTCAAACATATCTACTTTAACTTTTGCAAACTGTACATATTTGGAGAGTGTTTTTTCCTTATTCTATTTTATAGCATACAGCAACAGAAAAAAGTCCAACCTTCATGAAACATTTGAAGAATACCTTTAAATGGAATGCTATAATCACTTCAACTGTGCTCTACTGCCCTACTAGATATTCTTGACTTTGTAGAATATCTACTTACAAAACTCAGGCTACTGTAAATACAGTGTATAAGGCTGATATCAACACATTAGAAAGTGGCAAAGTTGCTAAAGGAAGCAATATATTGTACTGTGAATACCCATCAATTAAGCAATCGTTTATTTCTTCTTTGCTTAGCTATGTTTTTAGACTTACAAAGTATTTCTAAACACAATTTCGTGTTATAAAATTATTTCAAGGAAAAAATTTTATCTCCACAAAATTTAGTTTATAACTCTTCAATGTGTAACACAGTGCCTTAAAAAAATAGATTACTTAGATGCTATGCGAAAATAGTTGACTTTTGTGTTCATGATGATATATAATAGTACTGTGAATAAAAAGAAAAGACAACAAATTTCAAAGAAATTGTCTTTTACAGACCTTTACAGAATTTTTCAAGCAAGTCTGTTCAACTTTACATCACAAACCTAAGAAAATTATGCTACCAGACATTATTTTCTATTAAAAAAATGCATGTAAAATTGGATACCTTTCTACATAGTCAAGCAGTCGAGAGCAATGGTTAGAAGCAGGAGCGTCATGGCCTCCCACTGCATAAAGAAACCCATCACATGTAGCCACTCCTACACCTCCTCTTCTCTTACACATAGGAGCACACATATTCCATTTATTTGTGTGAGGATCATAATATTCCATTGAACTCAAACACGAACTTCCATCCCGGCCTCCAACTGAATATAACCTAAGAAAGCCCACACAAATCAAAATGTTAATAAAACAAGTGCTCAGAACTGCAGAAATAAAAACAAGGAGTATGTGTTTTTTTATCTGACATCAGCCAACAAAAAAAAAAGAAAAAAATACAACATTTTTAAATAATTTGATTTTTATATAGTGATCAAACAGATGCTTTTGATATTATTAAAAAACTCACATGCTACTTAGTTCTTTGCCCACCTGAATAGACAGGAAGATATTTCTTTCTGTAATGGTTATTTTCATTCTTCCATTTCTGCATATACAGTCAAGAGTGCCACAAGTGACATGAAGATATGTCTCTATAGATTTACAAATCATATAAGCAGGGTTGCTGCCTAAGCTCATCACCGGTGAGATGGAAGTCGAACTGCTAACTTACAATTGGTAATCCAGACAAAATAAAAAATATGCAATCCATTTATTATAGTTTCTCTGTGTTTTTATTGTGCATCAAACCAGTAAGAAACATCCTGACAACTGCTGTCCTGAATTTTAAAATTTATCTTATACAGTACTTCAATAGTGAGTAGGTTCAGTATTAGAACAGAATCAGAATGATTAGAAGACCAAGCTTCTACTCTGCCTTTCTTCAAAAAAAAAAGAAAAAGAAAGAAAAAAGAGGCACTGGGTATGCTAAAGTACAAATGATATGGAAAATTGTAGTCAGTCTTTAAACTGATATTTGACAAATTCCACATAAGAACCTATCAGTGGAAGCTCAAGTTCAGAATGAATTTACACATACAGTATAGTAGATATCAAATATGAAATGTGTTGCAGATAGGAGTATCACATTTTGTTTTAGACATGGATTTTTCAAAGCGAACTACCTCAGTTTCAAGAATCTTGCTTATATTGAAGAAAAGTCTTGCCCACACTAACAGTAATGTATCTACCTGCAAGTAAGAAAATTATAACCCCCAGGCACTGTAGATTTTCTTCATCAGAATGTATTGTGAGGATATGTTGGAAAGTTATGGAAAACTCCTGAAAAGTATTTTAAACTTGAAATTACAAAAATGTGATTTAACAGAAAAATACACTGTGTTTGTAACTATCTTCAGGCAAGAAACTTGTTATATTCTACTTTTTATAATGGTTCCCAGGAGGAAACAGTTCTGATTGTTCTTTCCCACTAATACTGGGCTGCATTCATTTCTTATATGAATCCTGTTGTAAGTTGTTGCCTTTCCTATAGTGCCTGGAGATTAACTAATAAAAACACAGGCTATTTTAAAGTCCAGCCACTAAGCAATTTAGGATGTGAAAGCTGTCTGTGTGAAGCAATTACTCATTTGGAAGCTTTTACTGTCCTAAGCACTCCATGAATTCAGAGCTATTTAAATGTGCATTTACCATTACATTTCATTGGTATGCTGATGAATAAGGAAGTACCATACTATTACTAAATATGCCACTGAAGCATGAGAACATGTCAGTTCTTCCTGACAGACATATTTGTGCTCTGGTTGAAGTACCCAGGAGAATCCATACTGCTCTATCAGAGATAGTAAAGCAAGTGCACTTTTTTTTTGCAACTATTTCTTTGGATCTATTGCTAATACATTTAACTTTCTTTACAATTATCAGATATTTACAGATGAAGTCAGTATTAAGGAACCCATATGTAGGTGTTAACCTGTGGGTGTAGATAGGTGAATTGATACCTAAAAATGTAAACCATGGTTAACAAGCATGAGATTTTCAAATAGATTTCTAAGTAAATATTTGGACACTTGAACAACTGCACATAATTTAAAAAAAATATAAAGTAGCAATACTTCTTCAGACTTCAGTGCAAATAATCATGTGTTTCCCGAGTCTCAATACCCACCACTTTACTTATTTCTTCTGGCAAGAAAAGTTCTCATTTATTCCATTGTCTTTCAACTGAAATAAGCTGATATTTTCATGCTGATAGTGAAGTACACCTTCTCATTCCTCTACTGCTAATAAAATATGGCTGAAAGCATTCCGGAGTTGCTGGTAAAGATATAGCAAATGCTGTCCTTAAGTAGCTGATAAAAGTTTCAGTCAGTGACTGGGACCACCTAGGTTTCTTAAAATGCTCTATGCTATTCAGAACAAAATTAATTTCCAAACCAGGTTTTAGAACTGTCATTTTAGAGTTTGAGTGTGTTTCTATCTCAGCAAGGAATAGTTCATAAAAATAAAAATAATTTTTTATGTCACAAAGGAGTCTAGTTCAGACAAAAAAGCTGGAAATAAAGTAATTGATTTAAAGCTCTGGTTGTGGCTGAGCCAGAACATTCAGTCAGGAATCCCTTCCATTCTTCAGCCAAATTTCCAAATTTATATTCACAAAGGCCTAAAATGATACAGAGTAACTCTGAAACAAGTGTTGAATATTCAGGATACTGTACAGCTAAGGGAAACTTTTTAAACACTTATAACCAAAGGCATTTAGTAGTCTTACTTCCATTCATGGTCTTCAGAATCCTATTTTATTAGATGACTTCAAATTAACCGATTTTTTCAGCTTTGTCTTGCTCGTCAACAGTTTATAGTAAAATTTCTATAGGGGAAAGTATAATGTAATTCCCTGAATTAGTTGAATTGCTTTTCATTGTGTATCCCGTCAAAACTGTTGAAATTATTATTATAATGATAATAATATATCACTGTTTAGAGAGGAAGATGAACATAGAAAAGAAAGCATTCAGTACTGAGCAATTATATTTCCATAGTAAAAGTTCTGCCTGTGGAGATGGTATAAATTTCTATTCCCAAGTGACCTACATTTCAGATGATCCAGAGATCAACTGTGCATAGATATGAAATTGGACCAAGCTCAGCCTCCTCTGAACTGGAAATTTGTCTTTTCAGGGTTTTGTCACTTCGTGTACTAAGATGGAGAGAGATTAATGACATTTGTATATATATAACTAAATGTATAATTGGCTAGCAAAATGCAGTAGAGGTTTCAAAGTAGGAAACAGGAGGATAGATCATGACTAGCTGGATCAAAAGCATTTATCTCAGTTCAGCCATTACAAACCTTTGGTAACTACTCAGAAGAGCCAAGTTTAAATTCAGCTTGACAACCCAACCTCAAAAGACCAGACTGCCTTTGATGTGAGGTGTCATGGCTTGTGAAAACACTTGAATCATGCCCTTGCTGCATTTCTTACTGAGGTTTTGCTTTTCAAAATTCTTTCACTGTGGATACACAAGACCCTACCCAGTCTTTTGCTTAGACCCTTTTATACCCTTTTCTGGCCTTTCAGTGTCTCTGAAAGAGCAGCAGAGAATTACTGTGCCACAAAAGAAGTGTTTGTAGGAGTGACAGTACGGTAATATTTTTCATAAATGCTGGACTACTGTATCACTGAATCAGTCCACACCTGACCTAGGGATCAGACTGTAAGAGAGAAAAGTTATCTATCCATGGTGCTTCGGTTAAGACAATGTAGTTCACTTGCAAGAGTTGAAAATACAATAATTTTCTGAAAGGAAAGCATTAATGAAGTCTTATTTTTGTGTGTAAATTTGGAAGGGCATTTCATGTACTTGTAATGCAGTAGTGAAGTAAAAATATAGAGAGTTGGACAAAAAAAAAAAAAAA
>VXAY01001662.1:1378896-1405744 GCA_013399855.1 Oxyruncus cristatus
TAAAAGAAGCAGTGAAAAAAAAAAATAGAAATGTGAAAAAAAAAAAAAAAAAAAAGTCATAAAATAAGTGCCTGGAATGAAATAAAAAGTAACTACTGACACATTGGATGGGGGTCCTGAGCAACCTGATCTAGTAGATGGTGTCTCTGCAGGGGAGTTGGAACTAGATGACCCTTGAGGTCCTCTGAACCCAAGCCATTCTATGATGCTATGATATAAAATATTGAGAGAAAAACACCCTTTTCATGGATAATATTGTTATGACAAAGCTTGATTTCCTACACTAGAAATAGTTTTTTCCTAGTAGAAAGAACTTCTTCTAACTAATTTTAATTGTAATTGCAGTTATATGGGCTATCTTAGTTTTCAAAGACCATCGACTGAATGCAGATTCCACCAGTTAAAAAACATTCGTGACTTTATCAGGCTATAGGATAGGTGAGTCAAAACAGTATTTGTAAATTCATTATTTACTACAGCATGGTCATAAGGCCCTTTATTTGATCTCTTGTTTATTAAAAAACAGACAGTGAATCTGTCAGTAAATAAGAATTTTTTATTGAATCCGCAGAATTACTTTGTGCTAGACTGACCTGTGTTTATGATATTAATTTTCTTTGAGTTTAATAATCTTAGACCATAGAGTTGTTGCATTTTGTTCTGTCTCGGTATCTATCTATTGCACAATTTTGGCTAAAATATTAAAAAATATCTACACCTTTTTGTAGTTCCTACAGTTAAGGAAAAATAACCTCAACATTTGTCTGATTTTCCCTATGGTGGGATGCAGAATAATTGCCTTTATGAAAAAAGGGTTCAATCAAAAGCAGCAGTTAATAAACAGCATATTTATAAAATATCATCAACATCAAAACAGTCATAAAAGAATCTGAAATAACTTCTCAGGATTTAAATTTAGTTATAAATTTATTTATAGGTCAAAGTACATTTAGAGTAAAACCTAGCAAGAATAGAGAAAAGATTTTAAAATTTTCAACAAAAAAATTCTAAGGCTGATAACTTGTGAGTTAGTCTTTGAAACATGTTTGTTATTCTTCCAATCGCAAAAGAGTTTTACAAAATTCATTAATAGTAGCTAATTACTTCCTAAGACAAATCTGAGATACTCTATAGTTAGGTACATGATGTGGGGTCTGTTATGGAAGCAGACATGTGACAGCACGAATTTTCTGACGGGGAAAAGCACTGCTGTATTTTAGCATCAGACAAAATATCCATGTCATTCATAAAACATTGATTTAAAACTATTTGCTTGTAGTTAGTGAGAATATTTTGGGCAGAAAGCTCACAGTTTGAAACATACTTTTTTCTCCTTACTGTATGACTGTAATTAAGTATGACAATTAAGGTATTTTTTCTTAGTTTAAATGGATTAATAAAAGAATAACTGAATCATTGATAAGGCACAAGAGCACGGAAAACCTCAAGCAACAAAAGCCATGAGAAAAAAACTGCACAGATGGGAAATATAATGGTTTCAGTTGTACTTTCTTATCTTGGTAGTTTCATGTGAAATTGTGAAGTGTTACTTCAGCTTTAAAAATCACAATTATGGAGTATTAATATCTCTTTTATTTAATTGATCCAGTTCCCTAGTTGTTACTGAAGCATGAAAATTATCCATGCATTGCAATTATATGGATGACTTGCAAAAAAGTTTTAGATCATTTAGTCTGTGACTTTCACAATGAAAAAATCCTCCTCAGTTCAGCGAATTCAACCAATAATGTAAGATTCAGCTGAAGTTGGTCTACTGAGTCAAAAGGAATTCCATCTTACCCCAATATTAGTTATTAAGAAGTTAATCAAGTTTCAAACTGGAAAAAAATGGAAAGTTAAGAGTGGAGATGGCATGGTATTCTGTTCTGCTGAGTACAGCAGATATTTGATACCTGTAAGGGTTGTTGCCCATAAAGATATTTAGTTGAGTATTAAATTAGATATTTAGATTTCTTTAACTTCAGTAAAATTTATATTTTTAAATATCCTTTCAGATTTAAACTTATGTGGAAATAAGAAAGTATGTGCATATGTACATGAATGCATATGTGTATATACTTCATCTCCCACTAAAAGATAATAATGAAAGGCCAGACTTTCAGAATAATCCATAATATAGGATGCTAACACCTTTTGCAGTCTTGACTATAAGAGATAAAACAATGATGGCTGAATGCTTTTTAAAAGTCTCTGCTTAATTGTGGAAGCTGTACAATGAAAAAATAGGCTATGAATCTTTCTAGGCATTATCCACACTGTCTCCCTGTCTAGGCTGCAGCATACATTACATTTAAAAGCTTAGGGTAGATGGACTGACCCTACTGCCTTTTCCTGACAAGTATTAGGACTGAGTAAGTTAACTCACTAGGTTTGCTTGGTCTGAAGTACCCATATATGTCCAAATTAATGCATACATACTATATCATATGCATAATCTATGTAGAATTTGTTGTTTGTTACAAAACCTGCAGGAAAAAAAAAAGAACTATGTGGTACAGACAAAAAGTTTCTTATTACAAAAACTGAATGACAGACCTTACAGCAAATGACAGTCATGCTAGCTGCATGACAGTGAACAGTCAGCTAGTCCAAAAGTTTCGCTGCATGGGTAATGGATGAAGAGAAGTGCACAGTGGGGGCGTGCGCACTAAAAGATGCAGATGTGCAGCAAACATTCAAAACAGAAATGTGGTCTAAGCATTTGAGAGTTTGGACATAGTATATCACGGGAAAAAGAGGCTGATCAAATTCCCACCCTGCAGCTCAGCAATATCTTTATCACCTGCCATGTCTCCCAACAATCACTTATGTTCTAAGAAGCAAAGCATCCCAGCTGCATATGTGTCTGCCTTGGACTGCTGAAAGAATGATGTCATGGTCAAAGGCAAAGGGCCAGACTTCTTGTAAGAGTCACACATTTATCTAATTTGTATCTTTTTAGGGCTAGCCTAGCCACATAGAAAGGAGTAAACCTATGCAGGTTTCTTCCTATTATACAGGCTGGATGTAAAATACCAAGTTAAATCTTGCTTGAAAAGGAGAGAATACGATGCACTTTGAATTGAATTGTATAGTCACTGAGCTGCATGGGACCGCCATGTAGGAAATATGAATTTGTGTGCAAAAGTATAAAAGATCAGACCAGCACACTGATTTAGTAATAAGCCTTAATGATTCTGCTAAGACAAAATACCACAGTTTATTATATGATGCATGAAAGGCAAAGAAGCAGAACTTCTGGAGGTGGTTATAATCACCCACGCAATCAAGTTTTGTAGGTGGTTATAGGAATGTAATACATCGCTAATTCTCTTGTGCCAAACACTGACTGCTATTAAGGACTTTGTGGAACTATTAACCTTTGCCTCTCCAAGGTCAGTACACAGTAGATATATTCTTGGTGGGTGACTAACTACAAGACAGTTTTGAGAACTTTTCTTGTGCCCACACTAATTTGGTTTGAATTTTGCCATTTCTCTTAAAAATGAAGGTTCAGCAACCTAAAGTTTCTGATAGTCACTTCGTAAGAGTGCATAATAATCATAAGGGATATACTAAACTAGAGCAACCGCTATTTACAATAGGCACAATATTGATCTAAATAACACAAGTTTCATTCCAGCTTTTCTCATTAAATGACCTGAAAACAAAACATTCCACTTCACATACGCCAACATGTCTATTGGCCAGTTTTCTGTTTCCTATTCAAAATGAAACAGAAAATAGCTGGAAAAGCATTGCTGAAACAATAATTCGATTAATGAAAATCCATTACTTAAGGAATCCAATTATTGCAAAACCAGTGGAAGTGAATGAATGTAACTGAATATAAATAAACAAATATTAAAAAAATACCTAAAGTTAGATAGTTATTAAAGGCTCTCCACCTCACAAGTGAAGTAAAAAATGTAACAAATTAATTTCCATGGGCATGAAGGGAAAAATAGTTAGTATGTATACACAGATGCATTTTTCTAAAAAAATATCATTAGTATGTTCCATTTCTATGAATGTTTAAATAGAATTAATAGAATGTAGAAGCCATTCTAAATTCTATCTGCTGTAGTTAAGTAAGAGACAAAACTTGACAGTACCAATTTATAATAAAGGATGTTACCACAAAATCACTTTTTTTTTAATGTGTCTTTCAACAAAAATATGAAAAAAGAATATGAAAACACATCAGTATCTAAGGTAAACAGGAAAAAGGATGGAAACATAACTGATGGGGAAAGATGAGGCTTTCCAAACAACTCCAGTTTTAAAGATGTTGGATTGGATTAAGAGTATCTATGTTTAGGGTTTTGTTCCTATAAAAGAAAATATCTCTGGGTCAGTTTATGCATCCTGCCTATAGCATTTGCATTTAATTTCCCTGCTTAAAACAATCACCAGTCACAGGCAGTGCAGCCAGTGGAGGACATCACATTGGAGTAGCAGGTTCTTTCCCAAAGAACTGCAGCCCATGGAGAGCCCATAATGGAACAAGGGAAACGCACAAGGAAGAAGGTATGGCAGATAGAAGCAGTTACGGGCTGACCACAACCTCCATTCCCCATCCCCCTGTACCAGTCAGGTGTGGGGCTATAGGAATACACAAGACATAAGCTGAGTCTGGGACAGTGGTGAAGAAAGATGGTATTTTAAAATTTTTGCTTTCACCAGCCAGAATCTATTTTTATTAGAAATAAATTGTGTTAATTTTCACCACAAGTGTGTTTTGCTTCTGACAGTAACTGGTAAGTGATCTTGCTTTCTTTATTTTAACCCATGGGTTTTCTCAGCCTATTTTCTCTCCCTGTCTAAAGAAGGAGAGGAGTGAGAGGCTGGGTTGGCATTTGACTGTTAGCCAAGGCCAACCCACCATAATAATTCAAAACCAACTGTAAGTTCACAGCACCCCCTTTCTCTTTCTCTCACTGTACAGTGCCTAAATGCAGACGGAGACTGTAAAAATAACTGCAATACTAATACTAATGATAATAATAAAAATACATTGCTTCCTCTTTCTTGAAAGAATCAGATATAAGTCAGATAGATATTGATGAGGAATAATATTCTCTTGCAGCATTTCTTCTTGGTCTTTTACTGTTCTTCAGACACACTGAATACTTACAAAACTTTTCTTTTTTTCCTATAAAACATTAGTTCAAAGAGTGCTACAAACAGTTCTATTTTTAAAAGTTAACATTAAACAATTCCTTGCTTTTTGTCATCTATCATAGAACAATAGTGTGTGATATCTAATAAAAACAACAGCAGTAGGTGGAAATATCAAGTTTACTATAGCACATCTTTGAGGATATGGCAATCAATAAAGGGCAGGACCCCCTTCTTCTGGATTCCACAAGATGTCACCATGAGATTGAACTGTTTGCCAGTGTGTGTCACAGTCATTATTTTTGACACTTAAGGTACTGCTGTGATGTTCTACCATTTACAGTCAACCTGCAGATCAGATCAACAGCTGAGTATTTCAAGCTTTTGTAACACAGATTTATTGATATTTGTTAAGGAGATCAAAGGCAAAGGACCAGACTTCTTGCCATGAAAGCTACAATTGCTTCAAAAGGATGCTGATAATTTAGAACACAGAAGGAGAAATTGAGGAATATTTTTTGTAATGCAGTTTTTATGGCCATATAATAGGACAATCTAGAAAAATTTCAGTTATTGTATTGTCACACAGTAGTGTGGAATAACAATAGTTGCAATAACACAAATCTGCATGATGCAGAGCATGTCTTTGAGGTGTATATTCCTGAGGAAAGTGTGTAAACTTAATTTCATTTTTACTTAGCATCATTACATCATTAGCATAAAATATGCTCTGAAATTAAATTAAATTAGACTAGTGTAAATGTTTAGTGTTCTTAGGGTATGTATTGTTTATTAGAGAGTTTTAATAAAAGGCTAATAAATAGTTATGGTAGTCTTGGAGGCAACTACATTTTAAGTTAAGGATTAGTACTTATTGGATTGCAAGCATCAACTAGATTTTTTTTCTTGAGTTTAAAAATAAAGAAATTAAGACATAACCTTGAAATAGTACGTGACAATTTTTAAAAGTTTCTGGAAAAGATAGGAATTTTTCATACTTTTCATACTCATACTTGCTTCTAACTTACACTGTAGAACAGTACTATTGCTTCAGTATTACCTGCTGAAAACTGTAGAATATTAGTCTTACATAGTATACATTGCATACTAGTTACACACCACTCATTGTCAGCCCCAAAGAACAATTCAAATAAATCATCCCAACTTTTGACTTGTTATCTGCATATAAAAAGCAGATAATAATAATTATATTATATATAATATATATTACAGTATTGCACATTTTTTGCTGATGTGAGAAAATTCATGCACTCTTTCTCTTCTGCTCTGTGCAACAGGTTGTTAACAGTAACAAGGTGGAAAGGATAGTGCTGTTTCCAGATCAGGACCATGTTTCTTCCCATGAAATTCTACAGTGGCAAGTCCTACAACACCTAACAAGGTATGTTAAAATTTGATAAAGACATCAATTTAACAATAAATAATTATATTTATATCTGTACTAATCTGTTTGATTATAAGAAACACATGAGGATGAAGGAGATGGAATCTCCAAAGCCTCGGTACACATTGTTAGTGGTAGAAGCAATTCCTGACTTGGGAAAACAAAAATGTTACTGAAAAGGAAAATTTCTCCTTCTTGGTGTTGCATGAAAATACATTACCCTATTCTATTAACGAGTAAACATGCATTTAGAACCTGATGAGAGTTTTGTGTACACACTCTTGTTGTCTCTGTGTTATTTTCATTCCATCTCTACTTTCCCAGCTATTTTTATGCTACTTTTAGCTATTTTTATGCATCTGTTCCTTTGCCAACTGTAACAATTTTGTTTCTATCGAGAATGCCTGTCATACAGGCATTCTTGATAGTCATAGTACACCCTATATAAGATTAGCAATTTCCTTCAATATGCATGACCAGATTTCCACACAGTAATCCAAATAACATAGGTATTTCCATTATTATTAATAGTTTATGTATTCTTCAGTAGCATTTCCTTTTCTTTTTCCACAGATTTCTTCTACTGTTCTTTTTCTGTGCTCACAAGGTACAGGGCTTCTTTCACTTTCTACCATTAATTTTCTTCAAACACAAGACATGTTAATTCACATATATACTATGAAATATCCTACTTGTGTTGCTTCTTAGGGTTATCCAAATACTTCTGTAGACTAGTCCAACATGACTCATGATATTGTTCCCTTTGGTGACACTTTGAATGGTCTGATAGCTTAACTAAAGTGCTCTTGCTGTTGCACTCTTTTATCCCAAGGCAAATCTTATAGAATTCCAGGGGTAACTGTGACATCCTAGTTGTTGCATACAGTTCTTTTCTTCTTCAAATCCCTGTAACTACTTCTTTCCTTTGTAACACCAGATAAATTTCTTTGTTGAAATTCTGGTAAAATAAATCTGTCATGTGTCTTTCTTTTATCTAGAAAACCACATACCTCTTTTATTAGTTGTTCTAGCAGCTCCCTAAGTCCAGGAATACATTTAAGAAAATGAATAATGCCTGTGTTCCTTACTGAAGGATAGTGACTACTGTATCCTATTCCTCTGGGAAATTTGAAGTTAACAAAGCAGGTGACCTTTGTGCTTGGACAGGAAGACATTCCATTAAAGCCTTATGGGTGAAACAGTACTGCAACTTAAAAATGTAATAATGCAACATGATTATAGAAAAGAACCCTGTGAAACGGACTAAGTTAAAAAAAAGTACTTCAGATACTTATTTTTCCAAATTTCTGAGAAATTCAGCAGGGTTTTATGGCTTCAATAACTAAATATTTTTCAGATTAGATTATGATGCACATGTTGGAACAATCCTTTTCAATTTTTAGGATTTTGACATAAAATTTTCAGTTTAAATTTAAAAATGTCAAATGCATTTCATAATTATTTAATTCAGTGAAGAAGAAAGGAAACATAGGGAATAACCAGGAAAAAAACTCCTCAGAACTTACTTACTAAAATAGTTTTTCCTTTGCTGAATGATAATTCCAACATCTTGTTGCTCACTGAGATATCCCTTTCCAATACCCTGAGGAACGCAGTATATGTCAGTTGTGTGAAACAGCAGTGTAGTAAGAATAGCACCAGGGAGTTGAAAGACTCGTTTCTTACATATGTTTTCAAGTATCAGTTCTTGGAATATGGAATATTTTTTAAAGATGGTTATTCAGATTAAAAAAAAAAAATCAATATTATATTTCCATTTGTTTCAGTGAGACCACTGCTTTTCAGCTTTCAGTGTTGTCCATTCTGCTTTTCTGGGACACAAATAACACCTCTTTTAATTTAAAAGTGATATAAGTCACACAAAAATCAATTGAGTATCCATTAACTGGGAAGCATTAGATCTATGTTCAGTTGTGCAAAAGAAGCATACCTGGAATATATATATATATATACAATTATATGCAGATCTTCACAATTTTACATAAGTATTTGAAGGGTTATTTGTTTAGGTCTTGTTTCTGCTAGTTAGCTTCATGGCTTATGTACTATTGAAACCAGATTCTTTTAGAGTAACAGGGTTATTAAAGCAGCTTTGTACATTTGATTTACTCTGGAACATTTCAATGCCACTTTGACTTAATAAGATAAAGCAATGACAATTAAGCTTCATTGGTTTTCAAATAATTTCACAACACAAAACTAACTCCTAGTGTCATGGATGAGAAGTGGATCATCTGAGAGATCATAATCAATTCATACCATGAATTAAATAATAAAATATTAATAATGAATGCATCCAATAAAGCCTATTTAATTGGAGTTATTCTGTTACTAGAACACAGCTGCAATATGACAAACTCACCAAATGAATTAAGACTTTTAAAGTCCGTAGCTTTAATTAATTTGAAATAATTTAAAAAAAATCAAACCTCTATATTGTTATAATAATGGGATTACTGGTACTCTGTCAGGTCTCCTGCTGCTGTTACAGTAAGGTACAAAATTTCCTAATATAAGATAGCTGTTTGTGGGGCAAATTAAGTTTCTTGTTTGATTTTATTATATTCAGTGACTTACAGTCAGTGGAAAGAGTCTGACAATCCCAGAAATCAATTCAGCCCACTTATCACAGGCCCGTATGCTAGGTGTGATAAGCAAAGCCTAATAAAAAGGATTTCTGAGAGATTTTTACAACTGTATAATCAAAACTGAGTGATTTTCAGCTGGAAGAAATGGGGTCGGCAAAATTCAGTGGGTTCTTGAATTATGCAATAGCACAGTCTATCATGAAACACAATAGCCTTAATAAGTCCTTTTTTATACCTATATACTTTTTTCCCAAACTTTTATTATTTTTTTTAATGTCCTAAGCATTTACTGTTTTATTCTATTCCACAACTGCAGCTGTTTCACATCCTTTCTTCTTTCTGCTCAGGAGCAACAAAGTGTAAGGAAAACAATATTCCAAAAATTTACTCCATAGCTCCCACTATTTCCAATGAATTCTTTACCAACTGCCCCTTATTATGTTCAGTTTTCAATAGTGGGATGCACCTTCCCTGCTTAAATATCAAAACCTTGAAAGTCAGAATCTGAGACAGAGTACTTAGGTTTCCCGTATAGTTACTTGAGAAAAATGGGCACTTACGGAGCACAATTCATGCTGTCTGAACATAGATGTCTAAAATAAGTAAGACAAACAATATCCTAAAAATTCCTATTTCTTCTACTAACCATAAAGGAAGCTTAGGATGATTGGAACAGTCGTAGATGTCTAAAGAAAAGTATCTGAAGTTAGGTGTGATGAATTCTTCCCCACCTCTAAATTATTTCAGTTCACACCATAATTTTTTAGCTAAAAGCAAGTACTTCAAAAGTGGTAAGTAACAAGTAATACATAATATCATGTTACTATAAAATGACTTTTAATAAGTGCCACATTGAAACCCAAAATGTGAAAGTTATAAAAAAGAAACTATGAAAACTATCAGAATTATAGGTTTAAGGTAGTCTGTTTTGACAAGGATGAAATTTCTGTTTACTTGCTGGGCGAATGTAGTCACCTTTAGACAAATAAGGTTTCATGGGTCAATGTCTGGCAGAAGCAAGGTACAAAATGCATTTACAACAAATCTTATCACTGTGTACATGACTGCATTAGTGTCATGGCATGGGAATAGTATCCCCCAATTTAGTGTTCCCACTGAAATTCAAACCATGCTGCCACTTGCTCACTTCCCTCACTCCTCTACATCTCCCCACTGTGGGTGGCTGGAGAGGAGAATTGGAAGCACAAAAGGTGAAGATCACGGCTTGATATAAGAACAATTTACTGGAAAGACCAATGAGATAAGAAAAGGAACAGTGCCAACTACAATACCAATGGCAGAAGGTACAAGAAAAGAAATGTTACTGCTCACTGTGGAAACCTCCAACAATAGACAACTCCCAACCACAGCCACTCTACCCCCAACCACTCCCTCTGGCTAAGGACCAGTGATATGCTACCACAACCTGAAAGAACCCCTTCCCAGAAATTAGTCCCTTTTCCCTGCCCCTGGCAATGAGTGAGGTGGTATAGAATAACCTCTGGGTCCTGGCCATGCCCCCTCCTGGCCACTGCAAAAATTAACCTTCTCGTGGTTGGAAGCAGGACAATTAGATAAACTCGGTAACTGGAACTGGCATACACAACGCATAAAAGTCAGATGAGTCAACTACAATTTGCCCTGAATTGTTTTATACCATACACACTGAAATTTAAGGTCTATATTCTTAAGCATTTGATAAGAATATTATATAGTCCATATATAAATAAATACTTATTTCAAATCAACATTATTCACTACTGTGTGTCAGAATTATTCATCCCTCCACGAAAAGTGTTTCAATTGCGTAAGCATACCCTACTCACTTGCCATTTAATGCTGCTACTCCAACAGTGCTTCTGGCAATTGACATACTTGCCACAAATGTCCACTGCTGACTTTGAGGGTCCCACCTCTCAACTGTGTTCAAATAACTCCAACCATCATGTCCTCCCACTGCATAAATGGGCCCTTCAAGCACTGTAACTCCTAAAAATGGAAGAGAGAGTGAGAGAACATAAAAGTATGCTTTCTCTATCAGTAGTAAAAAATGAAGAAGTTTTCCAAAACTCAGCCAACAAATGAACTTGTATATTCAACGTAAAAATGGAAGCACCAATTTGAGATTTGATCAGTCAAGGATTAACAAACAGGAATAAAATAATACCACTCCACACCTTTCTACGAAAAACAGGTCTCGTCAAACAAACTTAATTTCATTCCTTGAGAAGAGTGTTTGCATCACAGAATAACCTCTCAATAATGTAATCATCTTAGATTTCTGTAAACTGTTTGACCTAGTATCTCATAACATTCTGACCATGAATTAGCTCTTTAGAGTAGCAGTAAAGCACAAAAAGTATGGACTGGATATCTGATGGATCTCAAATTATTGTCAACCTACGGGGTATTGGGGGGTTCCACGGGAAAGGGAAAGACGTCTGATTTTTTTTTTCATCATTTTTGTCAATTATGTAAGTGAAAATACACAACTTTTCACTAGCAAGAAGCTTGATGGATTTGTACAGAATCAAAAAAAACCACATTTAAAGCCTTGAGCAATTAATTTAGAGTGAGAAATTCAGCTGCATCAGCTTTACTCTATCAAAAGAAGAGATAACCAGATACCTTCACTGGAAAATAATGTTGGATATATAAGGATTCTTTCATCTACTGGAGAAAAGTAAAACAAAATGTAAAGCACGGAAGTTGAAAAATTAAGTATTTAAATAACAAACAAGTTTTCAACTATGTGGGGTTTTAATAACCCAGTCAAAGGAATTGATCAATTCTCTCACTGTATCTTCAGTCAAGCTTGTAAGACTCTGGAAGGCAAGTTATAGCGAAGTACCATTTGTTACAAGAAAGTGAGCTCAGTAATTCCATTCTATGAATCCATCATCCCAAATGAGCATCGTTCTGAAAAATCTCAGGCTAAATACAATTCTATTCCTAAGCCAATGTCTTTTTTTTTTTTCCCCCCACTCCATTTCACACGATTTGAACTCATCATAATGTCCGAAAACAGTAGATTATTAAAGTTTCAGAGAAAAGAACTGGTTTATTTTTTTCTTGCAGAAAAGTCTATCTTTAATTTAAAACAACTTTCTGTGTAGAAACGTGTTGTTCTGTCAGAAAAGTCACTCATTAAAAGATTATTTGACTTGAAAATTGTATTTATCAATGAGTTTGAATATGTTTCCTCTCAGTGTTCACAGAAAATGTTCCTGCACTTCAGATACTGGCTTTGGTTTGTGGGTATTTTTTAACTTAAAAAAGAAAATAATTAGAAAGCCCTATTAACCCTTACAAAAGTTTTCCTGCTTATGAAGTTTGAGCCTCAACTTTTTCTGTAGAACATTCTGCAAATTCATTCTCCAATGTTTTTCCTTGTCTTGCTTATAAATGTTTTCTATTAAATTAGATGTTCCAGTTATAATTTTTCCAGAATATTAAAGGGGATATTAAATTGAAGTCATGATAAACAGATCTCAATAACTTACCTCAGAATGCAACTAGTAACAATATGTGGGAAGATGTGTCAGTGTTCAAACAAAAATTAGGGGATAGTATGCTGTATGTAGTTTGGGAGTGGGGCTTTTTGCTTATTCTAATATCATTTTTAAATACTCTTGAATCCCAAACAAACAGTTTACATTGTCAAAAAAGTAGTTGTTATGGTTTATTATAACAGCACTGTACTATTTAGCTTTTCATCTACATACTCTTAATTTAATGCAAAGTTAAACAGAAAATCAAAATCATGTTGGGATAAAAATGAATCATGTTCAAAGAAAGTTTAGGTGTGTGAATGTTTCCATACATGTACTCACATACATAATTGGGGTCTAGATAAATACACAAACCCTCTCTCACCTAAACACATAAGCAGAGTTGTATTATTATGCAGTGAGTTTCACAGGGAAACTATGATGCATCTTAAAACTCATCTTGTCATTTTGAAATTTGCAGCTTTCACTTCCTGAAATAGGAAGTGCACTTCCTACTTGCACTTATTTGCACTTCCATTATGATATAAAGAGTTGTTCTCAACTTACTCTTTTTATCTCATTCACCATTTCATACTTTTTGTCAAGTACCTCATACTTGAGTTTAATTGTTTTTCTTGCTGTAAATTAAGGCATCAAAATTATTTCAGTCACTTTTTGTAGGAAATTTGCTTTCCTCATAATCAAAATACCATTCTTCCTGCATTTTCACGGATTTTTATCCCTCCTTTTTTTGTTTTCTTTAAATGACAATGAAAACTAATAAGCTCATTGCATTAATATATTGTTATTTTCTCTCTACATTTCTTGTCATACTCTTTAACTGGGCTTTATACAGAAAATAGTCTACACTGGCTTCTCTGTTCTTCTAATGAGAACTTTTCTGAGTTTATATAATGCATGTAGAACCCTGTGAGATTCACATTTCCTTCTGATGTTTTCCCCAATGATTTTGCATTTAGCAATTGGTTTTGTGTTGTGAATTTAATTGGCTTTTTAAGTTTATCAGTGGTCAATGAACTTCTCTGATCTTACTGAATAACCTCTACATCCTTTGTTATAATGATGTTCAGTTCCATTTTCACACAAATTAAACTTACATTGACACAAAGAAATGCTGCAGTTAGAAAAGTGTCCAAAAGCTGGGAATACTGTCACAGCTACATCAATAAGGAAATGTAGAAGCTTATTTTGCTTGGAGAATTTGAAGGTATTCGAGATAACAATGCCTGTTTGAGCTTGCTGTTTACATTTCTCCTATAACAGGAAAACTTACTGGCAAATGTATAGGAAAATAACTCTTTCCATACATGAAAAAGACAGAAAGCCTTCTGTACAAAACTAATTTTCCATTCTGCTGACTATAGCACACATTAACGTGCTGTGAGGTCACACATTTAAAGTCTCTTCTTTACAGAATACCAAATGCACTGATATCCTTACACTTGCTCCTTAAGAACTGGACCACTTCTGGCCCACTAAACTTTAAAATACTGGACAAATGCATTCTGCAATATTGAATTAATTTTGTTTTGGTATAGTTATCGCTGGATATGTAAGGGAAAATCATAATTTTGGAGTATGTAAATTCAATAGCCCAAGTCCAGTTCTCTCACAAGTAAATAAAAGAAACACACAATGCTGCATTCCATGAAAGTAGTATTGCACCTATTTTAAGTGCTTTCTCTCTCTCTTTTTTTTTTTTTTTTTAATTTTGATATTTGTAGATATCTGAAAAGCATAAATACAAAATGAAACAGATTGAGAGGCATATGTACTCATAGCTGGTAGGGAGTTCCTCCAATGGTACATCCATAAGAGCTAGTGGGTGTAGATGTAGTATGTGTAAAGAAGGTAAATAGTACGAAACAACTTCAGAGGGAATTGCAAAAGTACCATTAAAAATCAGGAAAACCTGCCAGAAATTCTGTAAGAAATGTAGGGTATACCAAGATAATTTTTTTTCAAGTGGTAATCTAATCATGGTGTATAAGTACCTGCATAAAGAACAGATTGTATGATTAAGAGTCTAACAGTAAGAGGAATAACAAAAGCTAGTGACTGTAGTCGGTAACCTGTTAAATTAAGCATAGGAATCATATTTTGTAGCTAAATTGATGATGGCAAAGATTTTTTTAAATTATGAATTTAGGAATATACTAGTTTCTGCGACACTTGACAATTTCTATCAGCTCATTTTCCAGCCTGTTGTGTTCTCTCTGACAGCAGCAGAACCATCACTGGTTTTGCCATCTGCTAAATTGCTGAGCATGCACTTTTTCCCATCATCCAGGTCATCACTGAAGATGGTGAGCACACTGGGCATTGGGAAACATCACTAGTGGCTTCTGTCTGGACTTTGTGCTGCTGATTACAGCTCTTTAACCCTGACTGTTCATCTGGTCAAGTTGGTCAGGAATGACTTTTCTTCTATAAATTTATATTCCCAGTCAACTTAGTATGAACTGAAACTGTTCCACTATTATTTGCTCCATCACCTTCTCAGGGATCATGGTGAGGCTGATTGGCCTGTAACTTTGCAGACTCTTCTTGCCCTTTTTGAAGACAGGTGTAGCACTTGTTTTCTTCCAGTCTTAAGGAACCAGATCACCAGGAACTTTCAAAGACAATTGACACTGGCCTCACCTTTACATCAGCCAGCTCTCTCCGCACTTGTAGGTGCATGTTTTCAGGTTCCATGGACTTGTACATGGTCAGCTTGCTTAAATATTCCTTAAACTTTTCCTTACCCACTGAGGGTAAGTCATCCTTGTACTAGGTTTCCTTCTTTGGTTTCAGGGACCTAGGAATCTCAAATCCAATCTTAAAGACTGAGGCAAAGAAGGCATTGAGTACTTCAGCCTTTTTTGTGGTCTTTCTCACCAGGTCCCCTGCCCCAATCAGGAAAAAAACCTCACATTTTCCCTAAGTCTTCCTTTTGCTGTTTAAAGACCTGAGAAAGCCTTTCATGTTGCCCTTTAAGTCACCCATTAGATTTAACTCAAAATGAGCTCTGCCTTTCCTAAGCTGATCCCTACTGCACCTCTGTATTTCTCCTGGGTCACTTGTGCATTTTCCACCACTTGCACGCTTCCTCTTTCAGTTTGAATTTAATAAGAAGCTCTCAGTCCATCCTCCTGCCTTTTTGATTGACTTCCTGCACATCAAGATAGATTAAAACAGATGATCCTTGAAAAATCTATCAGCTCTTCTGGGTCCCTCCTTTCTCCAGAACCATACTTCCCAGAGCCACCCTTGCAGAAACCAAATACGTTGCCGTCAGTAGTTTTGGCTCCATTTTGTGGAAGCTGATGTACAAACTGTTACATCCCTTGCCTGCCTCTATTACCTGTGCTCAAAGCCACCTATCTGTGAAGCCCCATAGTATAATTCTTATGTTTTCTAAGAAGCTAAGTTCGAAAAGCTCTAAGCAATGAAGAAGTATTTTCCTTCACCATTAGGCAGTGCTTACACCATATGTTTCAAAAGATTCTAATGAGTAGTAATAATAATGTAATCAACTCCCCCAAGTAAATAATTAAATACATATTTTATATTACATTAGACTGTGTCATTTATTCAAGCATTTGCATTCATTTAAAGCTTAGATGCCAGAATTTCTACATGATTTTTATATTGAACATATGAATTAAAGGGTAGTCCCAAAGCTGTTGCTTTTAGCCTCCCTATTATATGGAATGGATGGACTGCAGTACATCTCACCTCTGTGTCAACCTGTACTGGAATTACTGAACAGTCCATGATAACTGCAAACGGAAATACCACAATCAAAATCTTAAGGGATACATTCCACCAAGATCACAAAGCAAAATATTTTCCAATTAAATTGATGAAACAAGAGTATTTGGTTTTCTGAATGTTCCAGGTCATTTGTTTTAATAGAAAAAAAAATTAAATTTATTTAAAATAGTCTGTGTTAAAATGTCAGAGTTCCAATCCTACTAGCACACTGTAGAATTCCTCCTCCTTAAAGAGCAAAGGTACTGCACTCTATATACCTTTTATTTTTTCTAAATGGTGCAGCCAATTTCTGCATGGTCTCTTGAGATGTGATTTTTTCCCCTTTTGCAGTCAAGACACTGAACAGTGTGTTAGAAGATCAAAGTTCATTTTAACTTCATGAAACAGGTTTTCATGTTCACTATGTGTCTTACAGTAAACTGACATCAGAGTACATAATTTTGTTGTTTTCTGTCATCTATGTCCACTAGATAATAAACATTGCACGTAGATTTACACTCAGAATGTAGATAATATTTTTATTAAAATATATAGAACAGCCTTTTCCTGTTTCCTAAATGAGAAAATAATTATTTTCATCTGACACTTGAGGTCTCATTGTCATTAAGCAAATTGCACATAAGAATGGTACTGTTAGCTCTCTCAGGACAGTTTGCTATGAGGACAGAAAGCCCTCACAGCTTTTCTTCCTGTACCTCATCTTCAATAATTTGGCAGAACTAGTTTAAGTCACAAGAAAAGAAGAAATCCTCTTGGATTTAATGTTTCACACAACACTAGTGCTCTGTTGTTTTCTGAGAAAAGCAATAATACATTCAGAAAAGGAGTATTTTATTGTAAAAGAATTACTTTAAAATTAATCAAGGTTATTATTTATCTGAACAAAGAAACCGGAAACTGGCGGAATCAGATCTTACTTCTCTTATTTGTAGTAAACAATAATTCTGGCATTGAGGGACTAATTTGTTCTGCCCATCTTTTGATGATTTATTTTTATTTTCACAACCCAATAAACAGTTTGGCTTTGCTAGTCCTCATACAGTTACTGGGCAGCTGAGACTAGAAAATCAACTATGAACACCCCTTTCAGGAAAGGAAACACCTTGTTTTCTTAAGAGGAGATATGTTTTCAGTATTACATTGAGTAGTTAAGTGCAGTAAGTACAGTGCAAAGAAACCTTCATGTTTCCCTGAAAATTCTGAAAAGCTTAATAACTCAATGTTTGTTGTTTACTCAGTAAGAGTTCAGTATCAAACTTTATTTCCTGTAATAAAGATGCTTTTGGAGGAATGTGTATAGTCTCGAGTAGAAAGTGTCCTAGCTAAATTATGTCTCAACGTACTGCGGTTTGTCAGTACAATCTGAACCTGTCAGATTCCTGAACTAAAACAGAGACAAACGAACAAAAGTACCTGAAAAATAATTCCCCTAAGCATTTAGACTTAGGAATCTATGAAAGCAAACAGTGTAATTTTTAAACTGAAATCTAAAAAATTAATATTGTCCAGTGCAAAATGGTAGGCATTTTCCTTTTGATTGCCTTCACAAAGCTATTCAGCAAAAACCCTATTATGTCTAATTAGGTGCTGAGATCTGTACAGTTTCCATTATTTATACTTGAAGACTGGAATGGGATTTTTAAATTGCCTTTCTCTGATGTTACCAAATAAAGGAACAGCCTATGATATTTTTAACTCTGCATTTCCTTATGTTTCTGATGGGTCTAATTTCACAGATTGAAATTTGAAAAAGCATAATTTTTCAACAAAATAACAGGAAATATAGTTACAAAATAGAAAAGAAAAAAATTATATGTGGTGCTAGCTTTACTCTAGTCTCTGCATTTTGATATTTGTAGAGACATGAAATTTTAACTGGGAAGGACAAACTTGTATCCAACAACTAATATTTTAAATAAGGACATCACTTTCTAACAAGAGGACAGACAGACACTAACTATATCACGACATTGAAGGTGAGAAGACAAATCAGTGATTGGTTATCCAAATATTAAACCTGACTGAATAACACAGACTTTATTACACACTTTTAAGCTCTGCATTTATTTAGTTTATAGGAAGGAGTACATTTCTAACAATCTCCTTTCTTACCCACATCCACAGAAGCATAATTAGACAATTCTGTATTAATTGTAATTAACATTGCTGCTTTTCCTTACTGTGTTCTTGCCCTCTTTAAGTCTTAAACAAACTACTTTTCTTCCACAGTAGTGGTGTCAGAGAAAGTAGAGTCTAATTTGTTTTAAATTATGCATCAGTGAATTAAACCTCATATTTAGTTCTTACAATTATAATATTAACTGGGTGTGAAATACAATTATCATTCTTCAGATGCTGCATATAAGACTGCCATAGGCCAAGCTGGGAATTAACTGTGTGATTAACTGCAGATTTACACCTGATCTACCTTCCTTAGTGAATATTCAGTGACTCATTGTGAAAATACTTATTCCTATTTATTCACAAGCAAGTATTGAGGCTGATTTAAAGAATTATAGAAATGTCACTGCTCTCTTGGGCCAAAGATACTATACTAACATATTAATATATTACAAATTTATAGAAGTAAAGATCTGCTTGAGTACTCTTTCTTTACATTCAATTTTTTAGACAAGACACTAGATTCTTAACACTGTCACACTATTATCCTGAGAACATGACTCAGAAATTATTATAAGTGTTGTTGTTATGATTTGTAACTCTTTAGTGGATTGGGTCATGATCAACTACTTGCTGAAGATGTAAAGTACAATAAAAATATGCTTAATAATTCAGAAAAAAAAAATCCCTGTATTGCTCCCCATGATGAGGAGGAAAATCCAAAGTAAAAATCTAATATACATGCAAATAATATTGCAGAGAAAATACTTCAAAACACTCAGGCCTTCTGTCAACACACAGTGAAAGTAGCTAGAATGATATATTTCTCCTGAGATTTCACATTAAAAAATAACAATAATTTATCTAAATAGAGGTACACATTACTAGTCAATATTGCATAAAAGAAAGCTTCTCAAACTAACCTCTTGACAGCTGCTTCTGAAAGGGTAAACAATATGTCAGAGCACTCTGTGCTCTGGTAAGCTAATCTATTGAAGAACTGTTCTACTTAATGCTCAGGTGATGACAGGTGCTGGAAGAATTCCTTGCTTTGCTTTCCTTGTATGTGCAGCTTTTGCTTTACCTATTAAATTGCATTTATCCCAACCCAAAAGTTATCTTATTTTTTGTACTTCTGCTTCTCTCCCCACCCCACCAGGGGCCAGAGAACCAGCAGCTCTGTGGGGCTAAATCGCTGGCTGGGGTTAAATCACAGCAATGCGGAAACTGTTTCTTCATGTTGCACCGAGTAACAAAGCAGTGAAAATTGTTCTTTCTACTCTTGAAGCACATAATCAATAAATGCATGTGATCTTCATGATGGAAAGTATTGTTTATGATGACAATATATCAAGGTCCAAAAGCACCTCAGATTTCCTGCACTAGCAGAATATGATGCAGATTTGACGTGTAGAGGATGCCTCAGTCACAGCTCTGTTGATTTAAGCCTCAATTGAGCAGACATCATGGTCATTTCCTCAGAGTATCTAAATACTGCTGCACACATCTGGAAACATGGAATATCACTGCCCATTGCAGTAGAATTTGTTCAGTATTATATGTGTGGTAGTATGAAGTGGTATAATCATAAACAATTACAGTTTTATCATACCAATAGGGTATGAGCTAATCTGTTGATTTTAAAGCTAATTCAATTATCTTCATTTTACTGACATTTCTTTCTTCCTGCCTATCATCTCTGGCCTCCAATCCATAAGGACTCTGCAGGTTATTATCTGCCCTGATGTCCAGAATGGAATCTCAGATTCTCATGCATTTGTCTCTTTACCTCTGGTTCTTTTTAATCTCCACAGGCTGGTTTCTTTTACATACACATAACATACATAAAATCTGGATTTATTTTGCTCTAAAACTCAAATAGAAAAAAATATATCCAACGCCAAAAAAACCCCTACCTATTTTCTATGTTGATGGAAGATGTAAATTTGCCATTTTTGCCTCCTTGGTAGCAATGGTAGCAATAAAAAGAAAAAGCTATCCTTCAAGTTAGTGGAGAAAAAAGAACAAAGATCCTTTTTATCTTCTTCGTTTTTATAGTTTATTTTACAGTTATCATGGATGGGAGTGTTAAGGCTGTACCAAGCTTTTATTTATATTCCCAGTATACTTTCATGGTTTCTACCATGCCTTTCGGATAGATTACAATGCCATACACAAGCATGTATTTACTGGGGCTTAAGCACTATCTAAAATAACATCATTGCTTAACTGCTACAACAAATGTTTTGAAAATGGAAGATGAAAGTTCAACTCTCACTGACTTGAAAATTATCCTTCAAACTAGGCCCAAAGAACAGTATCATTCATCATTAGATTTCAGTGTTTTACAAGCAATAATCTATGTTTTATAATATTTCATGAAAAAGGTAAAACTCAGACAGCCTGTACAGTTAGTGGTTTTGTTGCTTTGCTGTGTATCTGATCAACTGTGCTCATAAATCCTGCAGCCTATATTTTCCCAGTCAAAGTATTTTAAAAAATCTGTTAGCAATACTCATTCTTTAAAGGCTTTGTTTACAAATAAAGTTTATTTGGCATAAAATAGAGGTGTGATCACTTTCCATATTGACTTCATAAAATGCATATTAATCCTCATAATTTTTATTGTAATGACCTGTTCATTATAAATTTGTGTTAGATTCGTTTTCTCCTTTACTTGTTTCAATGTCATTATATATTGTTTTGCTACTATAGATCTATTAAGGTGAGTATCTGATACTTTTTCTGATATTGCACTGAAGGCTCATTTTAAAAAGCTGTTGAAATGTTACAAATTTATTGTTGAAAACTACCTTATTTACTTCATTAATAGAAATCAAAGGCATTAAAAATATTTGTTTCATGACAATATTTATATACAGAAACTTTACTATATATAATATTTTTTCAATGTATTGCTTTATGAAGGAATAATTCTACCAAAAATCACAAAAATGGTAAGCAGTTCCATTGATACTACCTACTAGCCCTTTAAGATATTACGTTCTTCATTATCATGCTAGTTTTATTTAAATAGAAGTTTTCCTACAAATTTACTATAATTTTGTTTTAGTTTTGTGTCTTAAACAGTTTTTGAAGATCATATATTTTTGACATCTCTCAAGTTATACGTACACAGTCAATACAACTTCTTTGGTTTTCTAAGTTCAAGTGCAATTCGAATCTGAGTTATATTTGGTTTACCAGAGATACAAATGGCTTTTAAAATTACAGTTTCCATAGAGTATTCTTGGCTAAATCACCTGTTAAGTTAAGAAGTGGAAAATATATTCTACCTAATTGACCTAGACTGAAGAATATTTATATTTGTACTTAATTATAATTTTCCAATTTTTCTTATACTTGTCTATCACAGAAAACATTAAAAGTGTTCCTATTAAGAAGACAATCTTTTTTTTTTTTTTTTTTTAAAGAGCACTTTCTTTTGTAGGTCAACTCTGCAGCTTTTATTCTACTCATATTTAATGGAAAAATCCTCTATCCATCAGAAGCTGAAATTCGGTATGTCCAAAATAGCACTTCAGGCTCAATAAAGAGCAACATAAGGCTAGGAATAGGCTGATTCTGTATGTCCTTACATTAAGTCCAATTGCAAAATTATATATTTGTTTGAAAAAAGCTTCTCAGCTTTGTTTCTTAGAAGTGGATTACTGACTGGAAAGCAAGACTTATTAATTCTTTTGCAAACACATACATTGTTTTTCTTTAGGGCATAACTAAACATTTGCAACTCCAAAGAACTATAGAGAGCTGACTGAGAATATTCTGTCTCATTTGGTTAAGAAGAAATTATTTATGAGTGTGTTTTAAAGAAAAAATTAAAACATTCATTAACATGCTGCAACTATGTTTGGTGTATTTGCTCTGTTCACCCACACTGTTAGAGGCAAAACTCACTTCTAAATCAAAAATTGTAAAATGACATTTGAAAGTCAATGGCCTTAATGACCAAATTTGAACTACAGGAAACTGTTATTGCTTAGAGTTTCTGTGTAAATTCAGAGTCTTAATGTTCGTATAACTGCATAAAGCTAGCTTATGCTATTAGTCTTAATATTCCCTGAAATGAAAAAAAAAGAAAAAGAGCTTTCCACTGTTAAGTACAACCGATAAAAAGTAATTTAAGCTGTGGTACCCAAATTTTCCCTAAGGTTCTAGTTTGCAATGTTCTTATAGAGAAGGAATTTAGACTCTTCTGTCTATCTAAATGGAACTAGACTGTCCAAATATGATCCTTTTTATGACGATTTGATTTGGGAATTCCATTTTAGATTATAAACACAATATCGGTATTAATATTCTCCCTCTGAACCAAAAGATTTATAGTTTATTTTCAGATTTTAGCTTGGCTCTAGAGTAATATAACTTACGTGATTCAATAGTTTAGTGAATGATAGTGGCCAAATTTTAAGTGGGCCCTACTCTGAAGTGCAAACTTTATCTGCTGAAGTGTCAATATGATTTGTGTGGGTCCTTCTTTATGCTCATCCTTTAATTTTTGCCCTTTTACCATATATGTATACACCATATTCTTTCTTACAACAAACAAATTTTACTCAGAGGCAGATACTTACATTTTTGTAGAGCGAATACTATCTACTATAGGCCTATATCCTGTATGAATAAATCTAAGGCTTTCCCATCAGCAATGAATAATTTTATAGCATTTTCTCTCAGATGATTACAACTAGCAAAATTCTCTCTTCCAAGAGGGGAAGAGGAAAAATATTCAACTTGCCTCCACACTAAGTTGTACAGGATTTTATTAAGTAATGCCATGCCCCGTTAGCGCCCTTCCCACACTGATCATCTTGCAAATGCATGTTTGACTATGGATAGTGAGATCAGTATATTTACAAAGCCAAAACCTAAAATAAGAGCTTAGACACACTTTACATAGTTCATGGAAAGAACAAGACAATTTAGAACACCTACCTGAAAAGACTGCTGTTCTCCGTTAATTATACTGGAAGCCTAATTTTCTCATTGTGGCACTAAATTGTTTACTTTGGAAAGACAAGCTCAGTACCAATCTTTTGTTTGGTTCTTTTTTTTTTTTTAAAATCATGGTTTCACTGAATTTGATATCTAAAATTTTAATTAGTCTATCAGTGGTTTCGTTTCTCTCTTATCCTCTTTGTAGACTATCAAGTTCAGCAAAGAAACTTGAATAGTGGATGCAGAATTGCTTCATAAAATTGCTGAATTTATAAACCACAATCTGTTTTACATTTAATTTGTGCCTTTCACTGCCTTTCTGGTGTCTTATTGCTCTTTCATATTCCATTCTGTTTTATGTATTACTTAACAGGAATATTAGAATCACTATTACTTTAAATAACAGTTTCTCATCTCACAGTCTGCCCTTTTTTTTTTGGTAGTTTAGGAGCACTTATTGCAAACACTACCATTACCAGAGCTTTCCCTCATCTTTCTTTGGCAGCTTTGAAACTGCCTCACATATGACTCCCTACACTATGTACTTTCACTACAAGACCTGACAGTTTTTATTTCCTCATTTCTACATATATCAAGTGATATATACATGGATCTATTGAAGATTATATGAAGACAGGATAAAGTGAATTGTATTACCTGGTTGTGACTTTAGTTAAAACGGGGTACATCTGGAAATTTTTCGCTATGTCAACAAAAAGACATCCATGAAAAGGATGGGCGCTTATTTCTAATCCCATATACAAAATCCAGTGCAAATGCTCTAGCATTATCACTACATGGATATAACATAGCACACAGTTTGGAAAACAAACAAAAAAGATTTATTACTTCAGACTAATTTCTCATTACAAAGGGCATTACTAAACTAATAACTTCATCGGATACTGAGAAAAAAGTTGCAACAAAAGAAAGCAATTAATTTCTATTAACCAAGTTTCTCAGGAAAGAATACATCATGATTCTTACACAATTCCGAATAAAGAGCCCATCTCTAATGTTTTCCAAACAACTGCATTTAATCATCTCAGTTTATGTTTCTTTCCTCATTTTACATACTGTTTACAAAAAGACAGTATTTCTTCAATAGAAAAATTCAAAAGTGATTCCACAGAAAACAAAAAAAACCCCTCATGTGGTCAAATGCCTAGTTTGTTCCTTTTTTTTTCCTATACAAAATGTACCAGTTTTTCTCTAGTCATAACCTCAACTTTCCTCAACTTAAATTATAATGGCATTTTTAAAATCAATTGACCAAAAGCATCTGTAAAATGATCGGTCCAAAATTATTTTTTTTTAACTGATCACCAAGGGTTTTTGATCATGGATCCATCTCTTTTGTCACTGGAAAAATTTTTTTCTCTATCAAGAATTCCATAATCTTTTATTAATACTTTCTTGTGTTATAGCTTAAGTTATTGTATTTTTACTACCCTTGAGAACAGCACTGAAACTAATAACAGATTCTGCAAAGTTTTGGAACACTGGTACAAGAGATATTACATGTATTTCTGCATGTAATTTATGTATTTTCTCATTTATTTTCTAATTTAAAATTAAATTTAAACTTAGGAAACAATTTTAAATCACAGAGCTATTTAGTGTCATAATGCTATCTGATACAGATTCCCATCACTATTTTTTATCTTAAGACTTGTTTAACAGCAGCAGTATGTATGCATTACAAGTGTCCAAGGCTGAGACTACAGGGGCAGGAAAGAATGTTCATTTTGTGAGATATTGACCCAACAGTACATTAAGGGAACTTGCTGCTAGTTGTAACTCAGGAGAATGGACGAGATAACATATCCTGTTGTGTGAGTCAACACAGGCAGATAGCCAGAATAACCACAAAACCACAGCTGAAATGCAAGGAGTAAATCTCTTTCATTTCCTTGCTAATCAGATGACCCCAAAGTAACACCCAGGCAGAGGCACACGAGTGGGAACACCGTCAGGCTCAGCTGACCCTGGCAGGCGGTGGGCCTGCTGTTGGCTCCCATTTATCAAAGGCATGCACACACGTAGTTTAGCACTGTGTTGTGATCTCCCCTGTGCTTTTTATGATCCCTGAGCTTTGACCTCTCTCCCAAAACAGGGAGCTCAAGTATGTCCATGAGAGTGCCTCCAAGTCTCCCCAGACACCTACACTATCTCTACACATAAATTCTACTTCTCAAAACAGAGGATAAACAGCAGGAGACATGATATATGGGGTTTTCCACATTGTTATTCTCCAGGCCTGGGCACTGCCAGTTGCAAGGTCACCTGAGCAAATCTACCACCCTCGTCACCATTCGTCCCCTTTATATCCTTTCCTCCCAACATGTCTTTTCCATTTCTACTTTTCATGACATTGTAATAATTCTGTCACACCAAGTGATTTTAGTTTAACAGATAATAAACAGTTCAGTTTTCCATACCTTGTAAATTTTATATTCTGGAGGGTATTCCAGTATAGGTAGTATGACTTACCTATTCTAAACTCCTTTATTTAACCATGAAAATCTCATCACTATACAGTTAAGAATACAAAGAATATTTCTGAAACATCACAAAATTACTTATGTAATTCAATAAACTAGAGCTTTTTTCCCACCATAAATATATGAGATATATAATAGAAGGAATCTTTTTTTTTTCTTTCCCAAGGAAGCACTAGAACTGTATTTTACTAAATTTAAAAAACAATAGAGAAGAGGAATACAGTGTGGTTTGATTAATGATGACGATGGCATGGATTTTTTATTATTATTTTCTAATTATTATAATTATATTATTGTTTTGTATATATATAAAATAAAAATTATTATTATAAAATCAAACCAAAACAACCCCCAACTTATCTGAAAACAGTCGAGAAAAAAATATGCTTTCAGTCATGATGAAACTATTGCTATAAATACTTTGTAAAGCACATCAGTCCATCATTGACACAGTCTTTATAACGTTTATATCCTATAATAGTAGATGAATGTAAACACATAATTCTGATTAAAAATAGTCCCTTGACTGCCAAAAAATTAAAAATGCTCTTTTTCAAAATCAGGGCTTACAAACATGAATTTTCTCACTAATCTATGTAAGTTTCAGGGTCCCTCTGCCGTTCATTTGATGTCTGTTTTTTTTTTTCCCAGTATTATTTTGGTAAACAGTAAAAATTTACTTTAACCTTCGATATACCTGGTGATACAACAAGAAGTTATCACTACTGGTCAGAATGCTACAATAGCTTAAATGTACTGAGTTTTCAGTTTTCCATTGCAAATTATACAACTGAAAACTGTGGAATCATTTAAAAATAATTATATAATTATTTTATATATATAAAATTATTTTTATAT
>VXAY01001662.1:1405947-1457377 GCA_013399855.1 Oxyruncus cristatus
AATTATATAAAATTAATATATTTTTTAAAAGTTTCTTACCTAAGCCGTGCCTATGTGTTGACATAGGTGGTAACACAGTCCAAGCCTTGGTCTTTGGATTGTAACATTCAACAGTGTTTAATGTCTTCAAACCATCCCGGCCTCCAATGACAAACAGCTTGTCATCGATGACAGCAACACCAAACTGAAGCCTCCTGCCATTCATTACTCCAGCCTGAATCCATATATTCGTTCTGAGATCATACTTTTCAATAGTTGTGGCACCTGATGAGATAGAATAATAATAATAATAATAATAGAATTATATATACAAAATGTATATTAAAAAGGCAGTTTTTCTCTTTTCTCTTTTTTCCCCTAAAAGTGTCAAAACTTTGATAATATTTTCTGATTACATGAACATCTTGAAAAATATATATTTTTTAAAAAAAATAAAGTAGTCCCTGGAATATACGCATGTGTGTGTGACAGATTACCTTTCTTACCCCTTCAAGTAGCATCAAAAAACCCCAAAATCTAAATGACCCCTATAGAAACAAAATATTACAACTTCAAATAGCACTGTGCTCTAACTTTATGATTTTTTAAAGTTCAGTGAAATAACTATATAAAATATTAATCTTTTTACACTTGATTCCAATCTTCCATACAATGTATGTGGTCATCAAAGATTAGAAGTTGTATTTTAATTTGCATTCATGTTTTTGTTCTTATTTTAGATACTTGTGTAAAGTTTTTTCAGACATGCTTCTCCTGGAAGTGCAGAATGCTGTTCTTACAATCTGAAGCAAAATATTTAAAGAATGTTTCCATATCCAGTCAAATCTATTTCCTTCTGAGTTTAGTAATTTGAATTAATTTCAAAGGTTACTATAAAGAGCATTATGCGTAATATAACTTACCATTTAGTCATGAAAATGTCATTAAGATGTCTCCACTGTTTAAACCAACTTGCATATAATTTGCAAGATATCACAAAGATGTTATAAGAAATGAAGAGTTTATTAACAAAAAAAGAGGGATAAAGGAAACATAGTTAACTAGATTCCAGAATGCGAGTCATGCATTCCATTGATTGTAATATGACAGTAGAAAAACTTAAAGCAGAACTACAGATACCTAAATAATAGGTGAATTTAAATTAATCCTTAAGAGAGTGACTTAATAATACATCTGAAATGTAACTGGTGTTTTGTCTTAATGTACACATAATGGTGCTTCCAAAGCTTAAATATCCTACAGAAAAAAAAAAAATCAACATAATTATTAAGCTTTACCAACTAGCTATTTGGATTATAATAAAAGGTTAGAATTCCATGGGAATTAATTATCTCAGGATTCATTCATTCTTTGGAACAAAAGAGCAGTGAACTAAGTGCAAACAAACATCACGAAAGCAATAGCTTTGTTAATTGAACTAAAAAAGACATAATTTAAATTCAATTAGTATCTAAGTGTAGCAGAGCAGCAATAATGTAAAATACAACAAAACAACTGGATTAAATCCCCTCCTAGTTTTATGAAGTCATAAGATATGTGAAGTAAATTTTGCATTTGATTCAAAGGGACATATTTATTTGTCTTTTTGACTGTACTTTAAAACTGTGTTGTAAATCCATAAATCCTTAGGTTTGAAAGAACAAAATATACAGATTATTTGATACAGGTTTTTGGTGGTGCTGCAGGGCATATTACAATGATGCATATTAATAAAATTGTAATGCTTGAAATTTTTTATATGTGGATTACATTCATGTTAAAAGCTAGAACTGTAGCACATGAGTTCTATAATACTGTCTACATCAATGGTAAAGAGCACAGTTTAAAAGCTTTGCCATTCTGATTTCAGAAAATTTTGCTCACATAACAAACAGAGTGTTTGAATTATGCCCAGATATACGTTTTCTAATACTGGCTAAGTCTGAGTTGCCACAATATTTTCTTAAATTACATATTGAGCATCTAATCCAGGAGTTCCTGGAGTGCTTGGACTCTGTTATCCAATAAGGTGCCTTGCTAATCTGTAATGACAATAAGGATTAGATGATACAATAACAACAGCAACAATAATAATAACAAAAACAACAATGCAAAGTGAAAGAGGTTTCAGTCCTATAAAATCATCTTTAGTATCAGGAACATGAATATAATACATTCTAGACTGCATTTCAGACAAAAAAATAAAGGAGATCTCTTAAATTACCACAGTCCTTGGATAAAATCAGCTCATGGATGAGGAAGAGATGATAGAATCAGCTAAAAGAATATACCACCACCACGGTTAGGCTTCACGAACGAAGATTTGGGAAGGGCTCTACCCACGTTTGTTGCAAGCGCGTTGGTGGCTAAAAAGGCCAATACAAGATAGGTAAGTCCGGTTGCATAAAAGAGTATAGCTGTCTTTTTGATGGGCATAAAAGCATAGTTTTAGTCTGGTTTTGGCTGAATTCTATTTCATGCGGCTCAGTCAGTTCTGTCTCAGCATAGAAATGCCCACAGAATCTCTAGGGATGCCAAGATCACATGAAGAAGAAAGTGGAAGTGACATCTTTATAACTCTATTTGATGACAGTTCCTACAGGAAGAACTCTAAGCCTTAGGATTTCCTATCAGAAATCATTAGTCACAGTATTGCATTTGGTTTAATGACACTCAGATCATTCTTTCTGATTAGGTACTTGTAATGGAAAAAAAACCCCAACAAATATGTAACTGAACAAAAAAACCTGTCTTGTCTTAGTGCTGTTCTGTTTTAAATTATTTTGATTGCAATGGCTCTGCAGGAGTTAAATTTAAACTGGAAAAATCTTACAACAAAAAGGTGGTGGAACCACTGAAAGGTATCATCAACAGAGATTTTAGGACAACTTTAATTACAGATTATTGAGAACTTCTTCATTCACACACAAATGGACAAGTAATAGGACAACTTAGATTATAGAAGAGAATAAATTTCTACACAGGAAGAAAACTAGGTACTTCTGACAAAGAAATGCATTCTTTTGTTTAGCTCAACTGTTTTGATCTTGCAAGTAAAAGGATATTCTGCACCTATAGGGGTGGCAAAACCTTGATTAATTCGAACAGGATTTTACTAGACAAATTAGTTTAACTCTGTAAGAGTCAGGTTCTTTGGGTAGATAAAATCAATAACATATAAGAATATTGATCTTTCATCAATTATATGTTTTGTGGTTTGAATATATTTGAATATAATACTTTCAGAAAGTACATTACATTTCCAAATGTTGACATCACAAATATTAAAAATAATTTATTTGCTCTGAAACAAAATAAAAGCTGAAGCTCTAAATTATCCAGGGGTTGGTGCACCAAAGACAGCATAGTCAGCTGATCAAAAGAAATAATAACCCACTGTATTCATCCCTGGTGTGGCTTCACCTGAAGTATTGTGTGAAGTTCTGGGCCACTCAACCTCAGAAGGATGTGGAGCCCCTTAAATGTATCCAGAGGAGGGCAGAAAAGCTGGTGAAAGGGCTGGAAGGAACGTCCTGTGAGAAGAGGCTGGGGACTTTAGGGGTTGTCTAGTTTGAAAAAAGGAGGCTGAGACGTTAACTCATTGCTCTCTATTGCTTCCTGAGGAGATGAAGTGGAGAGGGAGGTGCAAAGCTTTTCTTCCCAGTATCCACTGTTAGGACATATAGAAATTGACCAAAACTGCACCAAGGAGTCTACGTGGATCATAGAATCACACTCAACCAGTAACCCAGCAGTGCCAAGTCAACCACTAAACCATATCCCCAAGTGCCACATCTACATATCTTTTAAATACCTCCAGGGATGGGGAGTCTGTCACTTTCCTGGGCAATTCCAATGCCTTATAACATATTCAGTGAAGAAGCTTTTCCTCATATCCAATCTAAATCTCTTCTCGTGAGAACATTTCCTGTCACTTGTTACTTGAGAGAAGAGATTGACACCCACCTTGCTACAACCTCCTTTCAAGTAGTTGAGGGTTCCCCCTGAGCCTCCTCTTCTCCAGGCTAAACAACCCCAGCTCCCTCAGCCACTCCTCATAAGACTTGTGCTCCAGACACTTCACCAGCTCTGTTGCCCTTTTCTGCGTGCACTCCAGCACCTTAACGACTTTCTTGTAGTGAGAGGCCCAGAACTGAACACAGTGCTCAAGATGTGCTGAGTACAGTGGAACAATCACTTCCCTAGTCCTGCTGGGGACACTATTTCTGACACTGGACAGGATGCCATTGGCCTCCTTGGTCACCTGGGCACACTGATGGCTCATGTTCTGATGGCTGTAAATCAATACCCCCAGATCCTTTTCCACCAGGCAGTTTTCCAGCCACTCTGCCCCAAGCCTGTAGCGCTGCATGGGGTTGTTGTGAGCGAAGTGAAAGACCTAGTACTTCAGCTTATTGAAACTCATACAACTGGTCTCTGCCCAGCCATCCAGTTTGTCCAAGATCCCTCTGCAGAGTTTTCCTACAATGCAGTAGATCAACACTCCCACCAACCTGATGTCATCTGCAAACTGCCTGAGGGTGCATTAGATTGCCTCATCCAGATCATCGGTAAAGATATTAAACAGAAATGTCCTGACCACCACTTGTGCCTGTCAACAGGATTTAAATCCATTCACCATCTCTCCTTCAGGTTGGCCATCTTGATGGCTTTTATGTAGATAAGAGTACATACAACCATGCTATGAGCACCCAGTTTATCCAGGAGAATGCTGTGGGAAATGGTGTCAAAGGCTTTACTAAATTTCAAGCAGACAAATTCTACAGCCTTTCCCTCATAGACTAAGCGGGTCATCTTGTCACAGAAGATCAGGTTAGTCAAGCAGAACCTGCCTGGGAAAGCAGAATATAGGTCTATCTTTAAGTCACTATTTTAGAGATAAAGAAATTAAACAATATATCAGAGTATAAGAGTTCCAAAAAAAGAATGTCATAAAAGCAATTCCTGATTATGATTTTTTTGTGTCAAAATTGATAGTGGGTGTTTGTGTCTAGTCCCTGAGATACTGGAGTAACTAGAGCTATTGAAACAAGATGAACAGGATTAAAGGAGTGAGTCATCAATTCAATTGACTGTCAAAATGCAGAAAACTGTAACAAAAGGTCACTGCACAAAGCTCCAGGAAAGTATATTAGTCATAAATGCATTCTTAAACATACAATAAAGTGTCAAGTCATGGTCTTTGTCATCATGGATGAAAGTGTAACTTGTTTTCATAATAACCTTTAGATAATAATATAATAATAGATGTTTATAAAAAATTAGGTTTTTACTTGGTGTAGTGGGACAGGAATCACAGATTGCAAATGTATTTATGTAAGTAAAAGTAACGTAAGTGCAGACAAATATGAAGCATCATTTTACTGTAAGAGACATTTTTCCATGTATATTTTCAATAAAAGGAACCTACTGACTTTAGGTAGCCATTGATATTATGGGTATTATGGAATTATGCAGGTCAAAGTGATTATGATGTACATCTATCTTTACAGAAAGATAGATGTAAGTAATTAATACTCAAATTTTGTATGTACTTCAATCTCTTATTGACATTCTGTCTCTCTTCTTATCAGTAGAAAGCTGATGTAATTTTAGGCCATCTTTACATGACTGGAAAAAGAACAAATAAGCAAGTCCATCATTAAATTAGCGTGATATCAGAAAGAAAACAGGAAATTGGAAACATTACTGAAATGGAGACCGTAAATGTTTTGACTTGTCTATAGAGTCTATAATTGTATAATTTTATAATTTTCTTTTCCCTGTAGACTTTCACAGTAACATTATACATATATCTCTATCTATTTATCTATTTATCTATCTATGATCTCATAGGAGTCTTTTCATGGTAGAGTTAAATAACTTAAGTACATATTACAGTGACAGTTCTGTTGGAGGCCCCATGATACCAGATTAAGCCTCTGTTCCACAGGTTCACAGAGCTATGATTTTTTCTCAGATGCCACAAAAAACTGTTAGAAGTATGGAGAAAAAAGAAGCAGAAAGAAGAAACAAAAATAAATTGATTCAACACTATGTGTAACAGAAAATGTGTTCAAATGGAAATGGAAGTGATTAATGAAGAGCTTATTGTTCAATTTACTGCAACGTTGATGTGATTTTACTGTATTAATAACAATGTGTTGGTACGCTTTGAATTGCAAATAGTTGTAAATTTATTACCTTTGATATAGCTAAATAAAACAAATAAATGTCTGATTTAAATAGGCTGTAGATTTCTGGGCCAGAAAAGTCTACATTATTAATCATATGGTGGCATGTAAAGAACCATTCACAAATATGTGCCATTGTGCTAGGTACTGCAAAAATCGAAGTAAAAATCAACTTCATATATTACAGACCAGAAATAGGCAGGAGAAGTAAGGTATACAAAAATAAATAATTTGATAGCATCAAATATTGTTTCAGTCTATGGCCATATATTTATTCATTAAATGTAAGTAGGCTGAGGTAAAATAACTGGGAAAATATGAAAGAAAAAGGATAGAAGCACATAGTAAGATGAAAGTGAGATGGTAGGAAGAAGATGACGGTGGAAACAGACAAATACTTTCACAAAGCAGGAATGAAAACACATAGAGACAGGTAAAAGAATTTAAATAATAATAGAGTGATGATATTTCACTACAGCCACAGTGCTACAGTATTTTCTGAACAGACAGTTTCTTCCTTTGTTCAATTTCCTGGCTGGTTTTGACAACTAGAATGGATTCAGTTCATTCCATGAGGGGAGGGGATGGACACAGCTTTAAACACGAAAATGTAGGTATCTGCAATTTGAGGTATTTGTATAAGCTCCCAGGGGAGTGATGGTCAGTGCTGCTAGTGGATTCTGTATATCTCTCCTGTGTAGTAAATGCTGGTCTTGACTAGCAAGTGTACTATCTGCATCAGTATTGACTACAGTCAGTACCGACTGTACAGTTTAGACACGTATAATGTAAACACTAAAATTTAGATGAACCATATTCTGTTCTTATGTCAGTTGTTAGTACTTCATATAGCAGGGTGAAAGGGGAGACACCATACAGGTTCTGGTAATGCAGGCTATGGCAATCCAAGACAAGGTAAGGGACTGAAGGCAATTTTTCTATTATATTTGTTTTCTATGAGAATTTAGATAAAACAGTGCTGACACTTTAAAATAGCTTTCAATAATAAATACTTTGAAAAAAAAAAGCTTTAGGAAACAAGAACTATTTTCAGTCTTCATCTTTCAGCTATAACTTGGTTCCCGTATATAACATATTTCAGTAACTATAGAACAAACACTTTTCTTCCCTAGAATTCTGATTCATTTTAGTTGATGTGAATAATGAGATTAAATGCTCCTTAAATTCAAATTATTAGACAAAATTTTTATGCAGTATCACTGTTTTACATTCCCTAAAGTTTCTTTCAGTATTCATATCTTATTTTATAATTATAACTTATATAACTTATTTTATTACTATAACTAAGTTTATTATTAGAACTTCTTGCAGATTTTTATTTTATTGTTTGAAACAGATACAGTGACAATAAAATGTTTCTTTGCCATGGTCCTTGACTACCTGTTCCCAACTCCTAACTGAAGCAACTTCCGAACTGTTCAGACTTAAAGAAATGAACAGGGTTGGTTAATACTGCCTACCCTGGTCTATACAGGCTGTGAGAGGATGTCTTAGCAATGTTAGAAATCTGTAGACAAGCACTTTTTTTTAATCCCTATGAACAAACCAGAGTAATTCTGATTATATGTTTCAGAAAACCAGAAAATCCAATTTCCCAAGAACATGAGGATGGAAGGAAGCAGTTGAGAAAAGACTATGGTATATTTTCCTAGGGAAATTGGAATTACAGTTTTAATGTGAAGGTACAAATAAAATACATAAAGCAAAAATTCATTATTCATTTTTAGTTGCTGCATACATGTTTATTATGCAGAGATAGGCACATTTTCCTATAAAACAAAACATGGAATGCCACATATAAGTAAAACATACATAGACCCAAATAAAAATACTGCTAGCTATATAAAAATTTACATGAAATTACATTTAAAAATGTATTCTATTATAGCTTCCTTCACTTGTGTATCACTACTGGTTTTTGAGTTGTCTAATGGTAAAAAAGGAAATATATGACCTATTAAACTGTCTTTAAGATACTGGATATGAAACTGTAAAGATTAAACAAAAATGAATACACAGAACATTGAGGATTTTACAGTAATGTGCTACACACCCAGGAAATTCCTTGCTACATATACACATGCTACACCCTCTATTTTTCAGATGGACAGAATTCTAAAACAGACTTATTTCAGTGTGTAGCACTGAAGACAGAGTATATGAAAAAGACATAGAGAGGTGAAACAGAATTCATTTAATATCTATTGGTATGATTTAAAAAAGTGTGTAGTAAATTTAAAACCTATACCATGACTATGGCAGCACAAATGATTTCCAATAAGAAGATAAGGATGTTTCTTGATGTTCTGGATACCTTTCAACATATGTTCTTTCTAACTTAAATTCTACTTATGATCCAGCTGGGCACTAGATGAGATTAGTTCTTTGTATTTGTCATGGTTTAGCCCATCGCCCCAGTCTTGGGGTAGAAAATGGTTAACTCCAGGTGAAATTCCAGCCAAGTAGTCAATCAAAGACTTTTGTGACGTCTCTACGAATGACATATTTAACAAACTGGAAAAGAAACCTGTTGCGTAGAAGAAATTAAGGAGTTAACGTGGCAGCACGCCCCAGCCCGGCTGGGCCCAGGTGTGCGGCCCTCCCGGGGCCTGGCCTGGCCCAAGGAGGGCAGGGATGGCTTGAAGCCAAAACCAAATCATCTGGAAGCCACATGCAACAAACTGCAGAAGAATTACAGCCACAAAATGGTAAAGAAACCGGTGAACTCTCCATTGAGGGGCCGAACCCGTCATGACCTTGGGCCTTAGTTCGAGGGTTGAGCCTAACACTAAGCCCCCAATACTGGCGAGCCTGGTGCAATTTTGGACCAGGTGTGATGGCAAGATGATCCCTTTCACTGCAAATGGGGGAGCAGTGGTGAATCGGTCACCGACCACGGCCAAGAGCCAAGATTGGGCGTTTGGCCAAAAGCAGAAAGTCAGAAGAATTCCAGAGAGCAAGAGAAGAAACTACTTGGAACACCAGAGCATAGCACTGGAGAATGTTCTTGGGTATGGACTAAGCCAAAAAAAAACCCAGAATCCCTGTGACCCAGGGAGCGGTGGTGACTTTTTTTTAGGAAACAACCCCCCGAAACTCCTCATGGAAGGAACCTCCACGGAGCCCTATACTCCATGGTGACGACATGGTGATAAGAGTGTTTCCCTTGAAGCCCATGGTAAACCCTCAGAAGCCATAGACAAGTGGCTAGAAGTGGGAGGCAAACTCCCCTGCATTCCAATGGAGAGAGAGAGAGAGAATTTTCGAGCTGCGGTGAGGTGGAACTGTTACCTTAGGGACTTTTTCTTCTCCTTCTTCCTCTAAACTTTTTGAAGAAAAGAAGGAGGGGTGGTATTTGTAAATACATGTTTGTTATTATAAGAAAACTAGTTAGAGTTCTTGTGTATGTAAGTATTCCCTTAGTTCTTATCGTGTAGCAATAACTTTTAATATTAATCCCCATGTCAAGAAATCTGTTTTGCTTATGCAAACTTTTCTTACCTATTAGCAAAATCTACGGGTTGATAAAAACCATGCAGAAGTCACAGGGCTAAACTGTTGACAGTATTGTGATTACTTTCATTGGCTTTATAAACTCTGATTAATCAAGGTCTATGAAGTAATGAGAGACCTACAGAGAAAGAAAAATTTAGAAAATGAATACTGTAGATGATCAGGGTAGTTTTGCATGAATTTTCAACTGCTGCTGACAACTCCTCTGTGGGTGCAGTAGGGGTGAATGTGATCCTACCATCCCACGTTTCTGTGAAACAATAAAGTACTAGATCTCACAATTACACCTTTATCTACAGAACAGTACTCCATTGCACAATATAAATTTCCCTTTTTTTTCTTTAGTTACCATTTATAAGGTTATGATTTCTGACTTTTTTTCATTAAACCTTTCAAGTGATAATCTGGTTATCTTCTACTACATTTCATGTTTTTCTAAAATTAAGCATATTTCATTTCCTTGCTAATAACTCGTAAATGAAAAATTTTGTACAAAGCTGGTTGTCATTCTCATAGTTTTTGCACAGTTGATGACTGAAGACCAGTCATACAACAAGGTCATTGCATGAAAAAGAATAAATGTATGGCAATATTGTTTGCAACCAAATATTTTAAGTCAAACACAGAAATCTAGAACCTGTCTTTCAAAGTTGTTATTAAGTATTTTTGAAGAAGCTGATGTGGGCTACATGAAGTAATGAAAGTTGTCTGGTACTATGAATGCAGTGTATTTATTTTAGCTAGGTATAAATGCAGGAATTTTCATATAAAAAAAAAGTGAAAATTGCTTCATAAGCAGATGTAAATCCTAAATATCTCTCTTTGCCCCCAACCTCATCTTTTTATTCAATGTAGACATTTCCACCATAAAGGTACCTTTTTTTTTTTGTTATTGCTAGAATCATACAGTATTTAAACCCATAAAAAAGGCTAGGAATTCTACATTTATCATTTAAAAAAAAATCTACTTTTCTTCCCCCATAAGACTTTCTGCTGATTTTGCTATTGCTAAAGCTGTTGCTGATGGGTGCTCTGATAATTTTGTTCAAGATTTAGAGATGCTGCTGTGAATAGGTGCAAAATGATGACCTTGAACTAGTCATCTGCAACATTACATTTTGAACTGAAAAGACAGTTACTCAAGTGGAACGAATGTGACCTAAGGAGGTTATTGATGTAGATACCAAGAAGAATCTTTTGGTATAATGAAAGAGCTATAGAGAAAATGGTAGCACAGGATAGCAGTTCACTACTCTGTAGTCAGACTGCAAGAAATTCCTTTAAACTCTCCAAAAAACTATAACATGTACACAAAAGCAATCTTATATTTTTTTTGAGTGAAAATAATGTATTAAAATGTCACAAGGATTTGCTGTAAAGTGACATGAAAAAAAATCAGAAAACCCTTGGGAATATTCAATTATTCTATATGATCAGAATTCTCTAAAACCAACACAAGTTTTTGGCACTAATGTTTATATTTTCAAGTATCAGAACTGACAGCTTTTCCATAGTCATTTTAGGCAATGTCTTTATTGTTGGCTGTTTTGCTTTATAATATAGTGCTATGTTTTATTACATAAAACATTAATGGTTTATGTTTTTATCTCATCTAAAACTTACAAAAGTTCCTTTTATTAATGATTCATATCATGCACTATGCTAGTCTACCTTTGCTAAACAACAAAACATGTGCCTCTTCTTTAAAAACAGGTCTCTTCCCACTGGAACTTGTGCAAATAATGTGTTAACAATAAAAAGGAAGTTCTACATATGGACAAAAGCAAATGCTAGGGGAACTCCATATTCCGCAGGAGGGGTGTGCAACCAGTGGGGTTCCCACTAGTGGGGAGGGGGTGACGGTGACCTACACAAACTGTGAGAGCGGAGGTGCATGTATCAGCATTTGTGTGTGTGTGTGTGCGTATCTGTCTGTGACTAGAACTTCAGAAGATTTGCTCAAGAAGGATGTTGAGAAATTTAAAGATGTTAATAAATATTTTGGAAATGTCTAGTCTTGCAGTTTATTTACTGCATGATTGATATTGATTCAAAACACATAGTTCATCTGATTGGCTTCAGTTCATTATGTATTATACTAAACCAATAAGCTACTTTGATCATGATTTGGTTTAAGCAATGTGAACTGAGAAGTTTGGAGCTGCAACAGGACTAATTTCCCATTACCCCTAGCTTTCTTTTATTTTTCTTTATAGCTGTACAGATGTTCATCCACAGTTCTTAGCTGTTAGCTCAGTTCCTGGAAGATTCTGTTTTGCTGCAATTACTTCCCTCTACGGTAAACCTGTTGTAAAGGGTGCTATCCCTAACTTGCATGGATAGGAGCCAGATAATGCCCATTGGATTCTATATAGTGGCATCTGTAGTCCAAAGAGATAATTGTGTTTATTTTCCATTTCAAAGTGTTAAAAATAAGCTGAAAGCTCTGTAGAAGAATACTTGGATGTTGTAGTGCTTGAAAAAACAGACTTTTCGAGCATTTTGTAGAATTTGTCATGGAGATTAATGAGGTGGTCGAAGGTGCAAGACACGATTGGAGAACTGCACTGAAAGGTGCAACTATTTTTAAAGTCTTAGACGCACTGGCTATTGAGGGTGGTTCCAGAAGTGAACTGTCTCCCAAACAAGATTCAGAATTTGCGTTGAAAGAAATTATTTGGTTTATTCTACAGCCAATCCCACTAATAACAACTACTAATAAAACTTTGGTGATCAGGGAACATAAATTGGCTAGTGTAGAAAAACATAATGTTTCTGATAGTATAGAAGTTGTCTAAATCATCCATCTGCCAGGCATGTCTTCTCCAAATTGCACACAAGGTTTTCTTTTTTTTTTCTGCTCACTTTAATCAGTGATAAAATATCTGCAGTGGAAATGTCAGACAATGCAGAAAGTAGCAAGGAAGTAATGAGAAAGAACAGAGGGGTGTTCTTTGGAAAATAATACCCCAAATACACCTGTCAAAGATTTAGCCCTGTGATTTCTGCACGGTTTTTATCAACCCGTAAATTTTGCTAATAGGTAAGAAAAGTCTGCATAAGCAAAACAGATTTCTTGACATGGGGATTAATATTAAAAGTTATTGCTACACGATAAGAACTAAGGGAATACTTACATACACAAGAACTCTAACTAGTTTTCTTATAATAACAAACATGTATTTACAAATACCACCCCTCCTTCTTTTCTTCAAAAAGTTTAGAGGAAGAAGGAGAAGAAAAAGTCCCTAAGGTAACAGTTCCACCTCACCGCAGCTCGAAAATTCTCTCTCTCTCTCTCCATTGGAATGCAGGGGAGTTTGCCTCCCACTTCTAGCCACTTGTCTATGGCTTCTGAGGGTTTACCATGGGCTTCAAGGGAAACACTCTTATCACCATGTCGTCACCATGGAGTATAGGGCTCCGTGGAGGTTCCTTCCATGAGGAGTTTCGGGGGGTTGTTTCCTAAAAAAAAGTCACCACCGCTCCCTGGGTCACAGGGATTCTGGGTTTTTTTTTGGCTCAGTCCATACCCAAGAACATTCTCCAGTGCTATGCTCTGCTGCTCCAAGTAGTTTCTTCTCTTGCTCTCTGGAATTCTTCTGACTTTCTGTTTTTGGCCAAACGCCCAATCTTGGCTCTTGGCCGTGGTCGGTGACCGATTCACCACTGCTCCCCCATTTGCAGTGAAAGGGATCATCTTGCCATCACACCTGGTCCAAAATTGCACCAGGCTCGCCAGTATTGGGGGCTTAGTGTTAGGCTCAACCCTCGAACTAAGGCCCAAGGTCATGACGGGTTCGGCCCCTCAATGGAGAGTTCACCGGTTTCTTTACCATTTTGTGGCTGTAATTCTTCTGCAGTTTGTTGCATGTGGCTTCCAGATGATTTGGTTTTGGCTTCAAGCCATCCCTGCCCTCCCTGGGCCGGGCCAAGCCCCGGGAGGGCCGCACATCTGGGCCCAGCTGGGCCGGGGAGTGCTGTCACATTAACTCCTCAATTTTTAATGCGCAACAGGTTTCTTTTCTAGTTTGTTAAATATGTCATTTGTAGAGATGTCACAAAAGTCTTTGGCTACTTGGCCGGAATTTCATCTGGAGATAAACATTTTCTACCCCAAGACTGGGGGGATGGGCTAAACCATGATGAATCACCTTTTTGTGTTGGCTGCTTGACCCCATAGTTTGCACCAACAGCAGTGAATACCAGATTGCCAAGGTGAAATTTATCTTGTATATGATAATTTTGGCTCTTCTCTCATATTTGAAGCCACGTAGGCTTCAGAATAGATCACTTCAGGATCTTCACTTTATTTCAAACCGTAACTGAATCAGCAGTTTCAGAAGATAACTACGATGAAAAAAAGTGCCAGAGATTAAATGACATAAAAGAAGTATCAAAAAATACCAGATGGTGTTAAAATCTGGATTTTTTTTTTTTTCTATTCAGAAGTGCTTTGACTACTAGTTGGCCTATGAGACTAAATGTTCCGGAATATATTGAAAATCACAGCAGTGATAAGAAGAAAATAATCATGTTAGTACTTATAAGAACTGGATTAGGAGACGTAACTGTTTCATATTTGGTAGCAAACACCAGGAAGCATTAAAAATACATCATTGTGAGTTGCAACCATCCAAGTCAGCATTTCAGTGAAGAAAGTTGTGGGGGAAAAAATAAATGATTAATTATTGAGGAGACATAATACAGCATCAGCATTATCTCACAGCCCAAATATTCAGGCCTGCTTTATGAACTCAGTGACTCTTCAAAACAAGCAAACAGCACTCAGGTCTCCTCAACTGACATGTGGAAACAAGATGCATTGCACATAAAAGCCAGTCAAAGATCACAAGAGGGATGAGCTGAACAGATGCAAGCTGAGACTGCACAGCTGCAGAACGTGAGTTATTGGGAATACATATTACATCAGCTATAACAAAGGCTCCTTACTGTGCAGATGGTGCTCTACCATAACATGCTCCTGCTCAAAGCAGTATTTATCTGCTGTAAATGCATAAAAGTCCTGGTTATCTTCAGTCAGAGTTTTCACCAACAGAGGGTTGAACCTCTGTTATTCTGTGTCCTCTTCTGCTGCTACAGGAAAAAAACCTGCTTCTGCCTGACTATAAACTGCAAAATAGGCTGTGTGTTGATGCTGCAATGGTGCTACACTTTGAGCTCTCTTCCTGAATATTTCTACATTTTGATTGAGGAACAGATATTTATAGTAAATGAGAACAAATACTGCTGCACCCAAATTGGGTTTATTTCCTACCCACAATGAATACTTGTGTTCAAAGTAATTTGTTTCTAAGTAAGAGGACATTTCTATTTTAGGTATTTTATCATCCAAAGACAATGCTCTGTGCACATCCCTGCCTCACATTTAGCTATACAAATGTTTATAAATGTTAAATGGACAAAAATAATCTGCAGCTACAATAAGAATATATGTATATTGATTCTTTCATCAACACTTTCTTATTATCATAGAATCATAGAACAATTTGTGCTCAAAGGGACTTTAAAAAAAAAATCACAGAGTTACAGAGTCACAGAATATGCTGAGTTGAAAGGGACCCATCAGGATCATCAAGTCCAACTCCTGGCCCTGTGCAGGACTATCCCCAGAGTCACATCAGGTGCTAGACAGCATTGTCCAAATGCTTCTTGAACTGTGGCAAGCTTGGTGCTCTGACCACTGCCCTGGGGATCCTGTTCCAGTGCCCAACCACCCCCTGTGAAAAACCTTTTTCTGATATCTAACCGAACCCGTTAGCATAAATCTTCCTCGACCTGTTTGTCACACTTCTCTTGATGCTGCCCATTTATTTTTCACACGTGCACAAATGTCATACATCCTTCTCATTGGTGTAACTCTATGGGAAAAGCATGCTATGTAATTTTGAAGATGATGTTGCCACAGCTATTTAGTGAAACAACTGCAATAACTACACCCTAGACACAGAGTTGTAAAATCCTGAAGACATAATTTAATACTTTTTTTTTAAGTACAGTTGATTTTATATTAGAACTAGTGTTTCTGAAGGCATAATCTTCAGTCTAAATATGGACATTAAAATTTAAGATACTGTGGAGTTATCAGTGTATATCACCAAAAAATAATAAAAGCCTTTCTTGAGTATGTAGGCTTGTAACATAGCTAGCTTTTAGTTCAAATATTTTATTTCACTCCATTCAAGAAGTCAGTGGATTAGACTTCTTACTAGAAATGAAAGTACGTAATTGTAATTCTTAATCCCAACAAATAACAACAAAATACTTTAATAAAATTTTCACTGCCTTCTACTTTTCTTCACAGAAAAATGGGGATAATTTCATCTTCCATTATCTGTTGACAAAGTAGTAATCTAGTTTAAGCTAGTTATCTAGGTTTTTTTCTCTAAATGACTGACAAATTTCTTCATTAGAAGACCATGAATCATCCATAATATTTTAGACAATTATTTAAGGATGGAATACACTGAATATCGAACTGCCTTTGTTCATTTCTTAAAAAAGAGTGAAAGAAGTATTTGACTTACTTATAGAAGAAACATAATTTCTAGAAATCTAAAATTAAGGTAAATTAACTTCATTCCAGTTTTTTTTTGGTTAAATTTCTTTCTGAAAATGATAATAATTTTGAACAAAGATGAATTAAAATATCAGTTTCTTTAACAGTATTATGCTTTTCCTTAAATATCAGTAGATTTTTACCAGAACAAAAGTCTTGGCAGCATTTCTTGACTGATTTAGACATCCCCACACCAATTGTGGAATAGAAAGTTATTTCACCATTTTCTGATAAAGGAAATGCAAAGTATAACTTTTATAAAGCAACAAATATCCTTTAATACCTTTGTTGTTATCCATTCCTCCAACAGCATAAAGTGTCCCAACTGTAGATTTTCTAGGCTTAGTTCTTGGACTTTGCATGAGAGTTCTTCTCTCTGGTAAAAGATGATATTTCATGGCTTCCAGAATAAGTTTCTGACATTCTAGGTCATCTTTAAAAAGCACATGGTTTTCCAGGTCAGCCAATATCTGTGAATGATATGAAGGTGAATCAAAAATGCTAGAAATTCCTAGAAAAGCAATACCATGCAATGAGAGAAGATAGAATGGATGTCGTAAGTATATCACTTCATCATAGAATACACAGTTTTGCAGGGCTGGGTCTTTTTTGCAGCAGGGACAGAAAAGTAAAAGAAAGTTAATTGATTTTTAAAAGACTTTAAGATCACTGTTTCACCAGCCCTTAAGACTACAACCTTACTAATCTCTTGCTGAAAACATTGAAGATAACTAAATGTTCTCTTGTAGGCTGACTTATTTTTAATGTTTTCCAAAGTAGCACTGAAAGCACACAGCATCTCCTTGCAGGAACATCCTTTGTTTCTAAAACCAAACCAAAATGCTCCCCCTCCCCAACAACAACAACAACAACAAAACAAAACATCAACAACAACCCAGTGAAAGAACTTGCTTGTGCAAGTTTTGAATCTGTTGTTTTGCTGTATTATTAACAAAATAGAGGATTCATAATGCAGATAATGTATTTTTACAATTGGCTTAAAAATGTAATCAATAGTTACAAAAACAGATGCTCAGTGCATATAGTTGAAAGACTATTACATTACCAAAGAAGAAGGCTGCAAGTTGTCAATGTTAAGTGTTGGATTCACCTACCCCTATGTACAAATCTACCAGCTTTTGAGACACTATAAACCAGCCCATAATTTTTTCAAGATCCCATTGAACTAAGCAAGCTGGGCTAACCTCACAGTTGACCTATCTTTGAGCAGGAGGTTGGACTACAGACCTCCTGAGGTCTAGTCCTAAGCGAATGATTCTGTGATCTCACTGATGTCAGGCCAGAGGAGTGCAGTGCTTATAAACATTTTGGGCCATATCTGCCAGACCCACGGAAATATCTCAGATACATTAGGGCATCCAAATTGAATCAAACTCTCTATATTTAGGCAGTTGAGTTTAACATCTAAATGCTGATCCCTATATTCCGCTGACCATCAAATTAGATCAGGTTCTAACTGCGTACGACAGTATATCTGTACAGTGTGGTAAATTTTTAGACCTCATAGAACATCTGACTGGGAAACAAAATAGTTTTCAGAGAAGCAGCTGAAGGCCAGGAAGCAGGAGAATTTAGTTCAGAAGTTTGAGGATGTATCTCCGCCCAGACACTTATATGCAATGTATGCAAACTGTATTGCGGTTGCCTAAAAACAGGAAGAACTCTCAGCTTGTAAGAACTCTCTTGCTTGTAAGAACTCTCAGCTATTTCATCTGGGCTTCAATGGCTGCTGAAGAATGTGTGAATGTCAATCTGTCAGCCTTTTGCAGGTTTTTTCTGTGACATATAAAAGATTAATAGCTTGCACATGTAGTTGTGTCCTGCTTCTGATTTTAAGTGTCTATGATGAGATGAGTCTATTCAGGTACAAAGAAAGGAAATACAAGCTACAGTACCTCAATTGGTGATCCAGAACTCTTTTTCATGGCTGATGACCTAATGGATTATAGATATGTTTAAATTGTTTAATAGATATGATTAAATACATATGTTAAAAGAAGTGAATAGAGAGGCTCATCTAGCCTAGATAAAAGATGTCTCCAGCTGTGGCCATATGGCAATGTCTAGGGAGCAAACCATAAAATTATTTTCAAATAGATAGTAATTCCCCTTAATATTGACCCAATGTCCGACTTTCAGATCAGGCACATTCTGAGGTGGATCTTTTCCATGCAATTTGTAATTCTCAGGGACCTTATCTTCCATTAAGTAGTTCAATTTTTCTTTTAACTCACGTAAATTTGTTGCATCCACAATGTACCCAGCCTATGACTGACTGTATATGAAGGTTTACCTCCCTCCTTTTGTTTCAACCCTGGCTCTTGTCGCTTTGTTTGCTTTCACTTAATTTGTTTCATACATTTCTTTCTTTCAGTACCCCTTAATTCTTCTGTTGAAAATGAATAACTGATGCATCAAGTTTTGTAGAATATTCTTGACTTTTGTTGTATTTTCTTTAGTTAAGTATTTTCTAGACTGAGAAGCTTCAGCTTTGTCAATCATTACTTAGATGAAAGCAGATTTATATCTTTTATCACCCCTGTTGGCTTTTTCTGAACCTTTCAGTCTTGTTGCATTTTTTCTGTGAAGGGATCAGAACTGCACACATTATTAACCACGAACTCTTCTGATAGCAAAATGATGTGCTCTGTTTTGTTATCTTTTACTTTTTACTTTTTCTTTTCTAATAACTTGCAACTTTTGATTTTGAATTTTTGATTTCAGATCTACTGACTACAAAGTCAGAAGCTGACTTTTCCAAAAAGTCCTGTTTTAGAGACCCGAAATTTTACTCCTGAATGAAAGTGGCCAACACAGAACCTATGGTTTTTAATTTGAACTTAACGTTTGGGGTTTTTTCCCAACTATTGTTTGTTCTCCAGTCAGATTATATTGAATTTATCTACATTAAAAATTGTAAAAATGCAAAAGTTATTAAGAATTCTGAAGGGTTTAAATTCTAGAGATTTAAATTCTACTCACATCTTGAGTTTTTGTAGGCCATGGGGAAGTCAGTGAAATTTCTTGTATCTGAAGATTTGATTCTACTATTAAATTGCAGAACTAACTCTCATCTAAGTTGAGGAGAATATGTATTGCAGTGGGAGACTGGGTATTTCATTCTTTTATGTTTTAATACTAACTCCACAAGCTGTAGCTGAAGATATTGAAGGATTTTTTCAAAATGTTTTTCATTTAATTAAAGCTGGCTGTCCAAATTATCAAGACTATGAGGTGTCCTCCATGGGTTACTCATGAGTGAGAAAACTTGTGGATGGTTTGAGTCACACTAATGTTCAGTGACATGCCAGGCAAAAGATTGATGAAATATAGTTGACATTATTAAAGCATTAGCGTCTAGTTAGCAAGATTTGTACTTTTAAGCTGTCTACTGTGTATTGAAAATCTCTGGCACGTTTCAGATGACAATATACATCATGTTTCATTCTTCCCAACTTCCTGAATATCTGGTACCATACAATATCCACATATCCATATAATAAAACAGAAAAAATGTTGGTGTTCAAAAAAAGATGGGAGAGGAAAAGAGAAAGTAGAAGACAATGTGAAAAGGTACAAAGAGACCTCACCACAAAGTAGTTGAATTAGTTTTAGGGAGGAGGAATAAGACTAAAAGTGTGATAATTTAGCGTAGCAATACACAAAGCCCCTACGTTCACAGAAAACAGTAGAATTCACAGTAGGAAGCATTTATTCTGACCACCACCTGAAGAGGTGGTCCATGCCCCAGGCATGCCAACGCTTAAGAGGTATTTGAACAATGCCTTTAATAATTTGCTTTAACTTTTGGTCAGCCCTGAAGTGGTCAGTCAGTTGGACTAGATATATTTGTAGGTCACTTCCAGCTGAACTATTCTATTCTATTCTGTTCTATTCTACTCTCCTGCAGAGGGAACAGGTAACGCAAAGGAAACCATGGGTTTGCAAACCATTAGTTTGCACAAGGACTGCATAAATATTAAATTTAAATCTCTTCACTGTAGCAATCCTAATATTCATGTTTTGCCCTTAGATGCGAAAGTAAATGAATACATGAATACATGCTTTCTCACAAATGTATAATTAAGAAGGGTAAACCAAACATAATTTTTTCTTTTTTTTTTTTTTTGGTCACTAAATGTATGAACTGAACACAATGGTGTTGTTTTATCAGATAAGATACAAGAATGTTAAAAGAATGAAAATATGAAAGCAAAAGACGGCTATGTTCTTTGATAATATATTTTCAGAAAACATCAATGAATGCAGTCCAGGTTAATATCTTTATTTAAATGTTTTTAAATAGATTATGCACCAACTACAAACGATCCCATGCTCATGAAAGCAAAAATAAATGTAAGAAAGAAAAAGACAGATGAGATACAAAGGCATTGAAAATATCACTATATTTTGAGGAATTCAAATATATTTCAGGATCTCTGAATAAATTGCTGTCAAAGTACCAAGCCTGGATTAATATATCAACAAATGAAGGCATGAGGCTGAAGTTTTTTCTCCCAATCAATAATGAATGGCTCATATGCTTTCTTTCATTTAGGTAGATGAGATTTTTGAAAACTGTCATATCAACTTTCTATGTCTCGTGAACCAAGCACTTTTCTCATCTTACAGGGAAAATGAGATATATAAGTCCCTCCATATATTTGTTCTCCAAAACTGTATTTGTTATTATTTTCTTATAAAACAACAGTATCTATCATACTCATTTTTATAAATGTGTATGACTACTGTATTAAGAAACTAAAAAAAAAAAAAGTATCTTTGAAATAGCAGCACTGACTGGAAAAACAAGAAAAATATTGAGATTGACTAATATGAATTCAGTCTCAGAGAAATGTTATAGAAAAGATGTGAAATTTGATCCACTGCTCCTTTAAATTTTTCACAACTTCCATTCTGGCTTCTTCCATGTGGGCACATAGGAATCTCATGCAGCCTAACAAGACCAAGTGCCAGGTGCTGCACCTGGGTGAGGTAACCCCTGGTGTCAATCCAGGCTGGAGGATGAACAGATCGAGAGCAGCCCTGCCGGGAAGGACTTGGGGGTGCTGATGGATGAGAGGATGGACATGACCCAGCAATGAGCACTCGCAGCCCAGAAAGCCAAGTGTTTCCTGGGCTGCGTCAAAAGCAGTGTGGCCAGCAGGTCATGGGAGGTGATTCTGCCCCTCCACTCTGCTCTGGTGAGACCCTCCCTGGAGCACTGCACCCAGCTCTGGGGTCCCCAGCACAGGAGAACAGGGACCTGTGTGAGTCCAGAGGGGACCACCAAGATGACCAGAGGGATGGAGCACCTCTCCTGTGAGGAATGTCATAGACCTGGGATTGTTCATCTTGGAAAAGAGAAGGCTTCAGGGTGACCTAACTGTGGCCTTCCAGTATCTGAAGGGAACTTACAGGAAAGATGGGCAAGACTATTTACAAGGGCTGTAGTGACAGGACAAGGGAGAATGGATTCAAATTGAAGGAGAGAAGATTTAGATTAGATATTAGAAAAAAATTCTTTACTGTAAGGGCGGCAAGGCACTCAAACAGGTTGCCCGGGGAAGTTGTGGATGTCTCCTGTCTGGAGATATTCAAGGCCAGGTTAGATGGGGCTCTGAGCAACCTGGTCTCGTGGAAGGTGTCCCTGACCATGGGAGAGGGGTTGGAACTAGATAATCTCCAAGGACCCCTTCCAACCCAACCCATTCTATGATTCTGTGATTGTGTGATAAGGGTTTCTCTGTGTTTGTGTGTGCCTGTTCTGGTTATGATGCAATTAATGTTACTTAATATTAAAGTATGTTAATAAGCAGTGGTGTTGAGCATTTTTCAGAACACTAGTTTAATTTTTATTTGATACTGTTAAGATTTTTCATATACTCTTTTTGTAATTTTTTTTTTTCCTTTACAGTGTTCAGCAGACTGTCAGTAGACTAAAAAATCAAAGATCTGAAGACAAATAATATTCAGAGTTTAGGCAGGATGATACCTTCTCTTGCAAGATGATTTAACGCACATTTAGGGCTACTGAACCAAATAGTATACTCTGTCAACATTAACTTAGCAGAATACAGGCACAAGAGAACTACGAAACGAAATTATCATTTTTCTCTGCACAAATTTGAGGTAATATTAAGTTATATATAGTTTCTAATGCTTAATGGAATTAATGGAATTGACGTCAAGGGTCTTTATGGCAAGCTCATTATATCAGTGAGGATCAAAGTCCAACAATAATATTCGTGATTTCTTGTTAGACTGCTACTTCTTTATTTCACAGGTTCCAATCTGTGCCTAGGATCTTAAAGCAAATATTTCTCTCTGAGATCGTTCAGCTGAGTTGCCAGGTGTTTCAAATAAAGAAGTAATAATCCATGAACACCGTTCTGTCCCAAAATCCTGAGATTTCATGCATCAAGCACAAATAAAACTGCAACTCTTTTTCTTTCCAATTAGAAATTCACCTTATCAAAGAAAAAAAAAAATCAGATAGAAACCTGTGTTCATTTCCCTAAAAAAAAATGTACTCAGTGTTCAAATCACAAAAACTTTTCTCTTTATTTTTTGTCAAAAAGTCTACCCCAACTTACTACAAAAATAACAGTAAAAAAAAGAATCAATCGTATGACGAAAAACATACGATTCCAATGTCTTTTCTCAACTGTGAAGATATGGGAACAATAATTGTAAGAAAAATATTCATTCTTCCCTCCTACTCTCTTTTTTTAGCACATGGGCTGACTTTTGATAAACACTGTATTTCTGAATCTCCTTAAGGCTTACCCTGTGAGTGAGGGGAAAAAAGAAGAAACTAAATTGAAGCTACTATTTACAAACAAGAAGTCATATAAAGTTAATGGTGTCATGTTGTCTAAATTTCAATAATCTGCTTCAATTTTTTTCTACTCCATAGTTATCTTTCCTTATTATATCAGGATAATCAATATATTTTTATTAAATCAGGATGCACTTGATCAGGAAATTCAGTTAATAAGGATGTTTCCCTGAAAACTATATTATGTTCAGCTAGCTCTTCCATGGCTATGACATGCTTCATTAAAAGAGAATTGTATCTAACATTAAATGAAGATTTCTGGGCTTTGCAACATGTGGAAATTCACAGAGCTGTCACTTCTCAGATCTATATCAATGCTACTCCAGCATAGTTAATTTTAGCACTGCTAGAACTTCTCAGACTAGCAATATCCTGAAAATTTTTTGTAACTTTTTGTCATCTCATTTTTCCCAGCTAAAACCCTGAACAACTCCTTTCTCAGATGTACTTCCAAATTACTTTCAACTCCATCCTGCAGAGATTAGGCATGTTTCAACTCAGTGAAGCACATTCAGTTGGATATCTGGCATGTAAAGTACTCAAGTGCTGCCAAAAGGAAAGTCCAGTCTAATGAGCACAAAAGGAGGAGTTTTGGTACACTGACTGACAGCAGGTGCACCATGACACTGCACTGATTGCTCCCTGCCTTGCTGTTACCCTCAGCTCCCACCTTCCTTCCTTGGGGAGCATCTCTGCATTTGCTGCTCCCTGATAGATCTCCCCCAGGCCTGCTGTTAGGAAAGTAACTGGCAGCTATGACTGAGGTGATTTGAACAGTTGATTTGAATGATATTAACTGAAATCTCACTTATGCTACATAACTGGTCATCTGAGAGATAGGATGGGTCCCTTTCTATCCTGTTGAAGATGTGTCATTTAGGATGAAACTTAGCCACTACTAGAGAAAAAGAGGATACCACCTTCCTGGGAAAAAATAACCACCCTCTTCTTTCCTGCACCCCACTCTGGCAGGAGATGAGAAGGCAATGGAAGAGGCAAAGAACTGCCTCACCAAAACTTTCGTAGTACCACATACTTCTGAAGAGACACTGAACAACCCCGGGTTATTTAGATAGAGCTTTCCACCTTGTGAAAAGTGCAAGGTGTGACAATATTGACTCAGTCAGGATGAACTAAACCTCGAATTCCACCACCCTGGTATGTGCCTCAGACACAGTAATTATCCAAGAGGGGAGATGATGAAACACCATTGGATTCCTATCCCTATAAAGAAAAACATGGGTATTTCCTCCAGGACAGATATCAGGGCTACAAAAGTGAATAACATGAGAAAGTACTCCCTACCTGCCAAAATTAAATAATAAGCACATGCAAAATTTTTAATCTGTAATTCAACAGTTAATTACTGCCAAATGAGGGACAGCATCATTGCAAATTACGCGTTATGTGGTCTCTATCTGCCCATGTCTATCTATTATGATTTATAGTCTTGAATTGTCCTTAAGAACACATAATTATTCTATATCCTGATTAGTATTGAATTTCATACCCAATCACTAATTTTATCACAGACAGAAAGCAACTTCCAGTTCTCTAAAAACTATCCCAGTATCTAGATGCATTCTCCCTGTGAAAAACCTTAAAGAATCCTGTGCCCTTAGAAACTTACATGCCAATGTCATGTGGATCAGAGGATTAGAATTATCTTAATAGCATTAATAATTGTAACAGAAGAACAAAAAGTTTCAAGTTCTTTAAATGAATTGTGAATGAATGAAATGTGGATTTTTATGGCACATTTCATTTAACAAAGCCCACAAGTCTCTTTCTTGATCCAAAATACATCTGAAGTCACTTGACAACCTTGAGTCAGAGAAACACATTACCATATGAAAGAAAAATCTGAAAGTTTGCACACTGAACGGTTTTCAAGAGAGATATTTGATTAGCCATCATTGTCCTTTTATGAGTCTTGTTCCATGTACAGATTTGTTACGGCTGGTTATTGTTGACGATCATAGTAATGCAGCTACCAGGAAAGAATAGAGACTTCTGAAAGGTAAGGTCATGACTGGTCTTTGTACAGATTAAAATTAAAAGCAAATAAAGGGTTCATAGGAATTTCTGAAAAGTATAAAAATACTAATTTGAAACTTTCTATAAGATTAATTCTCAATACACTTTCAAAGTCTTACCATGCTTACACTGCTCTAGCTGTTACGAAATACTGTGTTTCGATGGACAAAGCTCCAATGAGAAGAATTTTTTTATTTGTCTAAAGTTGGTAGAGGTCATTATTCCTACATCAGAATATTGGCATATGAATGCAAGTATTTCAGTTGCCTAATGTGGGGAAAGGAATACATTTTTGACATTTTTGTATTTTCTGTCTATAATAAAACTGCAAGACATGCCTCTAATACTATTCTAACTGAACATTTCAACTTAATTAGTTGCTAACTAGAACTATATATAAATATACCCATTTTAAGAAATATCAGTTAGGCTATTTGTGCTACACTGCAAACACGAAGGAAAAAAAAAGTCCCCCACAAAGTGCTACTTCTTTTTTTACAAAACAAAAACTCTGAGCTAATTCTGTTGGATAAACCCCCTCTTGTTATAATGACTAGTGTTTAATAATGTTTAAGCTTCTTCCTTAAAAAGTTTTGAACTTATGGGATAAAGATAATAGTGAGTTAAGTAATCTAATTTTTTTTTTGTTTCATTATGAGACACTGGAACAGGTCACACAGAGAAGTGGATGCCCCATCCCTGGCAGTGTTCAGGGCCAGGTTGGATGGGACCTGAACAATCTGGTCTAGTGGGTGACATCTCTGCACATGGCAGGGGGGTTGAAAGTAGATGATATTTAAGGGAAAGTCCAACTGAAACCATTCTGTGATTCTATGATTTTTTTAAAAAAAATTATGCAGAATTCCTTGAGAGAGCTGAACTGTTCTGTAACTGGTAATGGATCAACAACTGTCATTTACATGTTTCATAGTGAATTGATCTTGGAGACATATGTTTTTCAGGGCAATTATGTAGCGATTGTAAATAGTTTTGTTATTTCGTTTTACAATAACTGTTTTAAAACAAACTTTATAACAATCCAATTAATGTAGGGCTTCTAAGTAGAAAGAACAGTATACTGAGCTAATATTATCAATAGCTCAACTATTATAATAGCTAATATTATCAATAGTTGGTCAAGCAGACCAACTTCTGTATGAATAAATTTGGGCATGCATCAATAATTCAAAATTCTTCCTGAATGAACATATCTATGTTTTCTTTGAGATTAAAATAATGGTTGACATGAATAATATCTTTAGTTTAGTCTAAGGAAATGAATAGGCATCACCCACTACTAAAAACTTGAATAAAATTGATGACAGATAATTTAAATGCTAATCTCACTAAATAGGTTTCAATTTGGAATAACAGGTTTCACTTAAACTGTGATTTTCTATTATTATAAATCTTGTTAAAACTTAGCTAGAAAAGAATAAATGTTGTCTATCACTATTTAGGTAATAAAGCTCTTAAACTTTTTTTCTCTAGAAGTGATGTAAGCTTACTTTTTCTTTTTTTTTTTTTCCCTGTTTGTTTTTCTTTTTGTTTTGTTTTGGTTCGTTTTTTTGTTTTAATTGAAGGTCCCATAAGGTTGAGAAATTAAACAGCATCCAAAGATGTTGCCTTTTTTTCTGGAACACATTAAAGGGTTGGCTCAAATAAATTTTATTTTTGATGCAGAGTCTTTTGAATCTGTATTTAACACATTTGAGTTGATTCCCAAAGCTGACTATATCAAGTTTTATCCTAAATAATTTTATCTACATAATGTCACAAAGTATGGTAGGAAAATCATACTGAAAATTCTGAAAATGAATACAATCTGGACAGAAAAAACTCAGACTTAGCACTTATTACTGGGACGTATGCTACAGCAAGTAATTTTTAGTTAATCAATTACCAGTTAGGTTTCACAAATTTTTCAAGAGGTTTTTCACATTTTTGGTGATTACCTACAAGAAGATTCAGTTTAATTATTTAACTCCCTGACATACAAACAGGAAGAAGGGCCTAAAGTCAAACACTCTCTGTGGGGCTTAGAAAGATACATGATTAGGCATTCAGTATTGTATCATCTGAATTAAAAGATTTTTTTTTTTTTTAATCTGCAGAAAATATATCCCATTTCTTTGTACTTGTCCTTACTTTTCTTATTTCAGTTGAAAATTGAGAGTCTATTTTCTGACCAGTTTGCTGGTTTTGGCTGGGATAGAGTTATATTTCTTCATAGTAGCTGGTATGGGGCTGTGTTTTGGATTTGTGCTGAAAACAGGGTTGATGGCATAGGGTTGTTTTAGCTATTGCAGAGCAGTGCTTATACACTGCTTAAGTAAGTAAGCTTACATCACTTCTAGGGAAAAAAAAAAGTTAAAGTGCTTTATCACCTAGATAGTGATAGGCAACATTCATTCTTTTCTAGCTAAGTTTTAACAAGATTTATAATAATAGAAAATCACAGTTTAAGTGAAACCTTAAGTGCAAATCAAGGCCTTTTCTGCCTCTCACCGCACTCCATCAGTGAGGAGGCTGGGGGTGCACAAGAAGCTGGGAGAGGACACAGCTGGGACAGCTGATGCCAACTGACCAAAGGGATATAAATTCCACACCATATGGTGTCTTGCTCAGCATAAAAAGCTGGGGGAAGAAGGAGAATGGGGGGGACATTCAGAGTGATGGTGTTGGTTTTTCCAAATCGCTGTTACTGTTTCCTGCAGATGGCTGGACACCTGCTTGGTGTTCAGTTGCTTTTACTGCTTAGGCACACAGCTTTTGCTTTACTTATTAAACTGTCTTTATCTCAACCCATGAGTTTTCTCACTTTTACCCTTCTGATGTTATCCCTCATCCCACCAGGGGCAGGGGGTGAGCAAGCAACTGTGTGGGGCTGAGTTGCTGGCTAGGGTTAAACCACCATACCTGCTTTTCCAATGTTAAACATCCATACTGCATAGTTATTGTGTGAAGGTGCTAACATGCCCGTAAAAGTGGATAAAATGATATCGGAATCCAGAATTCTCCAATACTATGGGTTAGCTCTAAATTAATTTTCTTCCTTTGTTCAAGATAAAAATGAAAGATAATTTTGAAATTAATTACAGAAAGGTACTGGGGAATGGAATTAAAATATGCCTTCTTTCAATATCACTTTAATTTTTGCTCTTGCAACATTAAGTAAATATTCTGCTTAACATCTAGTCTTGAAAAGAACATTTAAGTAAGAGAGCATTATGCCTTTCTTGACAATTCATGGTATTCATTTACATTCTTGCATTAGAAATTTAAGTGGTTTCCACCAGTAATACTATTTAGTATTCTCAAGTAAAACCAGCAAGATATTTCAGTCATCAATAATATTTTCAATAAGGAAAAATACATAACAAATTTTAATTTTCTACACACCAAATGAAGTATTCATGAAAAAAATCCTAAGAAAAGAGGAATGAAAACAACAAAATGTTTGCACTATTTATGTGAGAAAGTATTTGGGGCTATTGATTCAGCACACATTATTATCATGTTTAAGATTTATAATCAGAGAAAAAGAATAAATTAAAAAACTTTAAAAATTCAGATTAAATTTTAGAGTAGTGCTCATAAAAATACATCAGAAATTATATATTAATTTGAAAATTGGGCCAGCTTTGTACACACAAAATTAATTTTGCATAACAGAAGGTACAACTTCAAGAATCATATAATTATGAATTTACTACAAATACTACAACTTCTTTTAACTTTTTCTTTTAAATTTCTATCTTTTGAAAGTATAATGTATTGCAGTCATAAAATTAATTTCCACCAATTTTTTGCACTTTGAGGATATATTAAGGTATTACCAATGGTATCATTCTTTATACAAATCTGGATTTGCAAATAAATTCTTATCTAAAGAAAATGAAAACACTTAAACATTCCTTCACTCTCCCCTTTGATTTTAAACAATGAATAAAGGTAATTAAATCTTTCTGGGATCCTTAAATATAGAGATCACAAGGTCTCAAATTGAAAACGTATAGAGCTAAAGTTCAAACTCCATTTCTAAACTCATTTTATCCATATGAACCTTAGCAATACTACTTAAAGACCTTTTTGTTTTGCTAGGAGTTGAATGAATTGAGCTAAATCCAACATAATCATCTGCTTTACTCACTTGACTTGCAATCAGGGGCCCTAAATTGAAATTTTTTAAGAACTTTATATTCGTAATTGATAATTTTGAGTTTTATTACTTGCTTTTAAAACAATTGTCTTAGAAATAAAATAATGAAAAACATCTGCAATTAATAATTTCCCAGATTTAGCATGTCTTATTTTGTTTGGTTTTCTACCATCTTCTTTCAGGTCATTGAACATTCTATATCTGCTTGGAATTCTTTTTTTGTTATTCATGTTTAATTAATGGTTTCAGTAAAGTTGTTTTAGCTCAGAGATTTCCAGGCTCTTTTCTGTAGTAACAAAAATATTCAGTACATGAAATTCAGCATTTTTGTTGCTTATGGACTAAATTATTCATAATGAGTTAGTCAAGCCAGCTGCTCAACTAATGGAAGAACAAAGGTTACACTAAATCCTTCAGATTTCTGTATTCTCATAGAAAGATTATTTTCTTCCCAGCAATAAGACACATCAGGTTAAAGAATCTTTAAGAAACTCTAGACCAGTTCTTCCTTGCAACTTATGGCTAATCATTTCTATTATGAATAATCTACATCAGGATTTACTGCTTAGACACCACAGACTTTTGTTAGTCTGACTGCAAGTGTGTGATCAGTGTATGCATGCAGGTGATAATATATTGCAAAGAGATCAGTCACATGGCAGCAATAGTGAATGGCCTTGGACTGGGATTTTGAAAAAAAAGATTACTTGGGTTTTCTGACTAAAAACTGAATTCTGACATCTACTAAGCTTGTAGTGTTGGTGATCACAGTCACTGGCAGAGGAAATTTGTCAGTATTTAACTAATTTGCAATTTCTCCTTTTTGCACACACATTATAATTTCATATTCAGAAGAAATTTTAAACTGGTTTTCTACCCTTCAGTTATAATCCTGAGTCCTCCCTATTTCCCCCCTCACATCATGGTATGAAACCCAACCCAAACCAAAAAGAATACAGCATGGTTGAAATTTGTTTTCCTTAACCTGTCATTACACTACCCTAATGAATATATTAGAGAAACAATCAACCATTTACACACACATTCTCTAAGGCTGTACATTTGATACAGAAATGAAGAAACTGACCCTTCCCCCCCTCCTCTTGAATAAACTAAGAGATGGAATTGGAATATTCATTGGTAGCATCAGCAGCAAGTAATTAAACTGTGCTGTTGCAATCACTTTCACATTAATGGTTCCCCAAAGCTTATGATTTAAGGAGACCATTAATTAAAATCTTCAGTATTATTTTCCATAAGTGGACCCTTGTTTTCTTTTATGACACTGTTCAAACTTGAACTTAGTTTGTTAATATGTCCATACTTTTTTGGCACAGATACTGACTTTTGTTGAACTACCAGTACTACTGGGTCTATCTTTGAAACTAGTACTAATTGGACCAATTTACTTATCACCCTGATGTATTAATGATTCAAGTGTTATTCAGTTTAGGAAAACAGTTCCTTCTTAAACTAATTATTTAATAATTATTTATTTAGTATTTATTTATTAATTATTTAGTATTTATTTAGATAAAGTTAGGTGAGACGAATATCTCTTAGAGTACCTTGGAATTTTTTTTCCTCTACTCCTCAAGATAAAAAATTAAGATCATAATTCTGGGAACTATCAATATTTTGCATTAGTGCTAAAATACTACTTAAGAAATAAGAAAGGTTCTAGAGGTCAAATTGCATTCAAGAGTTGAACAAAAAAAAAAAACACATTAAAAAAAAAAGAGAAAATATAAAAAATGCCTCAACAGCAAAGAGGTTGGCCTTTGACAAAATATTTTTATTGGCTGGTGTCCTATGGTTTAAAGATAGATGTCTTTATTTGAAGCTCTTATGACTAAAATTCTATTTTTTTCTATGAAAGTGATAAATCAAATAGAATATTAGGTAAAAGATGCTAACAAATAGAACACAAATGTTATTCAGTCAATCGAAACTAATGGCCTACATTTAAAAATTACTGGAAATTACCATTTTTTTATTTTTAACTGCAATTACCTGTTAAATTCAGCTAGCTGTAATCTACCAAAATTCATTTAATTTTCATAAAACTCTTATAAGAGAATAAATACAAAGAAATAAAATATAAAAGAATCTTTTTCCCCCCATAAATTATGTTCTCCTTATTCAAATACAATCTTCATGTCCTAGAAGAAGGCAAAAAGGATGGATAAGAAAAACTGGCAAAGTAGGGTAACTGTCTATTTAAGCACCATTTCCAGATAGTTTATTTCAAGTTTAAACGTTACAATTTCCAAAATGTTGATAGCTCAACTAGAAGTAGAAAAGAAAATGTTTCTTATTATGTGCTTTCCTATTATGCTGAATCAATTTAAGGGAGAAGGAAGAATGCAGAAAACAGCACCCATGTCTTAAAACTCCCTTTTTCCTTCCTTCTTTACTTAAAATAACAGATTTCAACGAAGTCAACAACAATAATGGTTTATACTTTTAAAGCTACCCATTGTTAACAATTGTTTAGAGCAATGATTGATCTTTGCCTTCGCTACATTCCATGAGTTATGTTTGCATGACCTGTGAAGGCACAATTTAAGAGAGATAAGGTTTGTATTTTTTATGCATCATTATCATTCCACAAGTATTTTATGATCACATGCAAAAGTGATTTAACTAGTGAAAATACACTTTTCCACTACACAAAAATACCCCAAAAATATTTAGCAGCAAACCATATGCTCAGTATATCATGAGACACTCCATAAACAGTCAGGTAAGTTGCCTGTGTGTCAGATAAATAGTATTATAGAATTAAGTTGTCACAATTTTTTATTTGAACAGCACCCCATGACAGCTTCAAAGCATTTAGTGACACTTTACTGATATTTACTGGTATTCACTAAACTTTACTGATAGATAGATGCATTTGGAAATGAATGTCACACATTACTGTCTTGAGTGGTTATCATTTTCACTGTTAACAGATGCTTATGTGTCTCTTATCTACACAAGAAATGCTAGCCATATTGACAGGACTTTTGGACAATTTTAGAATTACCTAAAGATAAAAAAAAAAGCCAACAAAACAAACCCCTTTGGATTGTATCTGCACACTGCACTGAACTATCATATCTTTGTTCAGGTAAAGTATCAGCTGACAAGCTACATCCACAGGCAGAAAAGCTGCTATAAAAAAAGTGAGTAAGTTAGCTTTTCTGTATGATCTATCTAAAAAAAGTAGAAAAATAATAGATTAACTTGTTTGTACTGACTATACTCAACTAATTGTCACTTCACAGGCAACTGAAATTTTGAGGCCAAATTTCCCCTACAATGGTAAGTTAATAGAGGAATATGGAGATCATCCTAGAAGCTTCTCTGAAATTTCATGTTTTATGGGTTGAGAATTTGTTAATTCTTAAGTTATTTATTTTTTATTTAATGTAAATAAACATACATATATTACCTTAAAAATACTGTCAAACCTCCTCACATTCCCAAATTTACATTATTCTGATAGAGGTTGACATTCAAATTGAGTAATTGCTTAACCCACTTGCACAAAACCAAGCATTTAGCACCATTTGAGATGCCACATGATGTCTAAGAATCCACACAGGGTCAGTAAATATGGCACTGGATATGTGAAGGAATGCTTCCAGATAATCTGCTGGGAGCCAGAAACATGATCATGGAACCTCTCAAATCACTACACAGGTTTGTTCCTGTGTGTTGGAAAGTGCACTAGATCTTCACTGCCTATAGTGGGAGGTTAGGGATACAGCTGATGTGGAAACACAAAGGTGAATAAGAAGCTCTGTGATACCTTTAGTCTTTTCAGGTTCAAGTTATAATCTCCTGGTATGTAATTCATCTAGAAATGATTGAAAGAATTCACAAAATGTTGTAGACCATGACTGAATATACACACATCCTTCGTATTTAACCCAGACCAGTAGGTAAGAACCACTCTAAAAAGCTTAGAACTTTAGTCAGGTGCAAATTCTTATACCCTGCACTTCCTTAGTGATGCTAGAGGTGGTTAGAGAACTGAAAAAGCTTCTCATTTCATATTATCAATCACACTCCTCTGAAGAAGAAATTTATAGATTGATTGACATAGAATGATACCCTCCATTTTTGCTAAGCAAAGGAACCTTCAGTTGTTTCATCTAGCTCAATATATATTAAAAAGGTCAGAACTTGATGAACCTAAGTCTGACAACTGCCTGCTTTTTTTTTGACAGTACAGAGAAATACCTCTTTGCCAAATGCCAGCTGAGCTGGGGAAGGAATTTATAAGTTTGTCTCATAATGTCAGTTATCCAAGCTAGGATTTAAAGGGCTTCTACTGCATTACTACATGCAAATTCATATACACTTTTAAAATCATGTACAGTCAGATTTAATGTGTGCATTCTAAGGGGATTTAGAGGCTTAGCATTTCCTACAGGTTACCTACAGGATCTCTGTATAAATAAGAACAGGACCCATGTGGATACATTCACTTTCTCTCCAGTGAGTTACAGGGTATTTAAGTACTTCATTTTATAAAGACTGCATTGTTTCTACTCCTGGGCAAGAAACCTAATTTAGATGCCTATATTAGATTTACTGGATCTGAGCCACAGTCACAGTACTCAAAGACTATGCATTATTCTACTGATGTGATTCGCAAAGCCTCTGAAAGTGATATTATTAAAAGCGTTGCTGAGGAAAAGGCAGTAACACCTATGCTTTACCCTATGCTATTTTTAGGTTTCCCGGTTAACCAGTGATCTGCTGTTACAAACAGTCGCAAAGAATGACCATTATAAACATAGCACACTGGTGGAGCACCAGTTATTTTTAGCTTAACCATTCCTACAAGGAAATATGTGTGCTCTTTACATCATGCACATCTTTTTTGAGAAAAACTGAAACCTAAAGTGTAATATCCTCACTCTTTGCTGTTCTAGGTACTCCATATCATATGTTAACTTCTAACTCTTGCTTGTAAATTCCTTCAGCAGCCCAAGTGTCATCAGCAACTTCTCGCACTCTTAAGAAACACCACAAAATAATGTTTTGCCCAATAGAAGATGCAGGCATTTTTGGCTTGTGCTGTAGTCTCAGCATTAACAGGTACATTACACTGTGTATGGACAAACAGCAGAAACCAGCTTTTCATCTTAGTAAATGTGATTACATCATTAGTAATCAAAATATGCAGAGGCTCAAACATGCTGATGAATTGCACTGAATGTTTCCAGATACAACTTGAGTCATGGAATAGGAGACGCAAACACAGAAGAAACTATTATGTTTTGGAAAAGGTAGAGAGAAAGATAAGGAAAATACAGTGGAATAGATATAAACTCTTCTACACTGTTTGCCTTCATGGCCAGAAGTTAATGTTTTAGCTTCAGCTGCAGACAAGGTTAGACTTTTGTCTGTGTGGAATTAGTGAGGGTTTAAATGAACTGTTTTGCTCCCTAAGGTGTGGGGATGGTAATCACTATATCACATGTCATCAGGGAACTAGGTGGGAACACCTTTAGCTATTCTAATCAGACCTTAATGGATATATCTTTCCACAACTATGGAATTTCACCTCTAAGGAAAGAAAAGGGTTATAAGAACATTCTACTATAAAAATTGAAATAAATGTATATATTTATGTCCATGTGTATATGTATGTACATTCATGCGCTAATATAGGCTGGGGGCCACCCAGCTGGAAAGTAACTTGTCAGAACAGGAACCAGCACTGTGCCTGTGTTTCAAAGAAGGCAGGTGACATCTTGAGCTTCATTAGACAAACTATTGTCGGTAAGTCAAGGAAAGTGAAATGAGCATAAAAAGATTTGTTTTCTGTATGGACCAACATAAAATAATTGCAATGCCAATTGAAAGGAAGTGACTAAATGTGAAATTTTATATTGGTCAAAGTTAATCTTTTTTAGTTTGACTTGAATGAAGAAACATAAACTGTTTTACGTTTAGCAGAAAGTTTCAGGAAAATCAAAGGAGCAAAAAAGTTACATGGCACCATGGCAGGTTCTTTTATTTCATTTTAATTTTCATGCTACTTTCCTTTTAACATGTTAATACTGTTTAGCTTCTCCTAAATTCTGCTATTGAATTATGAATCACATTGTTTGATATCGTACTACTTAAGTCTGACTACACTGCTAACATAATTACTGCTCCTGGAGACTAAAATGAGGTATGATCTCAGTACAATCTTTCCAAACTGTTCGTAATCTTTGTAGTTTATGACTTCATCTTTTTTAGAGAATTTAAAAGTAAGGAACCCAAATCTTTCTTTCTCAAAGGTTCAATCATTAGCTGCTAATTTTGACCTGGCTTCTTTCCAGAGAGCTCTTCAGGCAATTTTCAGTGCAATGAAAATAATAGTGAAATTTACTGCAAGATACACAATGGAATAATTTTCAGGTTAACACAACTGTTTTAGGAGTGTATAGGTAAGTGTCAGTCATGTGAGACAACAATTATACAGGGAATTGCCTTTAACATTATGGAGGTAAGCAAAGTAAGTCATGTCTAGACGTAGTAAAATCCCTATTGATTGGAGGAATATGGCTAAATTTGAGAGCCATATATTTAGAATCTGTAGCATGTTTTAAGCTTATGAATATAAAAGCAGTTTGAAATCTTGCCTCTGTTTTGGCAGATACTTTATATACCATGAAACCACAGAACCATAGAATCATAGAACCATAGAACAGCCCAGGTTGGAAGTGACTCTGAAAGTTCTTCTCATCCAGCCTTTCATGAGAAAGAGGACCTAGATAAGAATGAGACCATTACATACCTTACACACATACATACATACATACCCGGATATTTTACATAAGACTGTTGAAGAGGAAAGTAAACTTTTTTGTTTTTTCATAATTTTCAGCAATTCACAGAACAGACAAGACAGTAGTACTCCTTTCATCTGACTACTGTCCATAGTGTCACTTAACTCATTACCTTATTGGTAGATCTTGAAGATAGTAATTATAAAGAAATGTATAAATTATAAAGAAAATTATATTATTATAAAGAAAATTATTATTCAGAACTAGTGCAGGGACCAGTAACCAACTAAGCTTTCATGATTATTCTACACAATAAGAGCTAGAGATGAGAATGGTGTGTGAACAACTTAAGATACTTTTTGTAACTGCTTGGCAGAGTAAAAAAACCCCAACACTTTAAACACTGCAATTATGCACAGTGTTGTGTGTGACCTTCTCAACTGGCATAGATGTTGAAAAATAAAAAGCTCATTTTTGACAATGAAATCTTTAAAGTTGTCATATTTGACTGTTTTCTTTGCATATTTTATATTGGAATGTAAAACAAAAAAAAACCCACTCAACCCTTGGAGCTGCATAAGCACTGCCCAGCAATAGCAAAAACATATGTGTATTACCAACACTGTTTTAACCATAAGTGAAAAGCACAGCACCATATGAGCTGCCATAAAAAAAGTTTATTCCACTCCAGCCAGGTCCAGTATACTAGATGAAAGAAGAATGATAATACGGAAACATGAAAGAAAATTACTATTTAGTTGTCTAAAAAAAAAAAAAAAAAGGGAACTGAAGCCTAAATTACAGATTCATAGAAGCATTCATAGGAAGGGAAATCCAAAGGACTTCCATGGCCAACTAGTTAAACTTCTCTCTCAAATCAGGGCTAGTGCCAACACTGGATTTAGGAATTCAGGAAAAATTTCAAAGAAGAAGATCACTTAAGACTTTGAAAAAATAGCTGCATTTGTTCACTGCATTCCAAGTGATTCCCCTCAAGCCAATGTCCAATTTGAACCGTCCATGCTACAAGTTGGGGTGTTTGCCTCTCCTTACATTTTGTGGAACTCTCAAGAATTTGGTTCCATGATCTTCCCTTCAGGTCTTAAGTTGCTATTTGGTCATCGCTCAGCCTTCTCTTCACTAGATTGAACAAGACCACTTCTTCAACTTCTCCTTTCCTAGCTGATATACCATCTTGGTAGCCCATCTCTGGACCTTTTTCAATTTGTTCCTATGCCTTGTGAGTTGTGGAGTACAAAATTGGAAACAATATTTCAGGTGCAGACTTAGCAGCACCAGGTATTATGTGAATAATAACTTTGTATGGCCTGCTGACAGAATTTTTCCTGCTGTAGAACAACATACAGTTTTCCTCATTCGTACTGTTGACTCATATTCAGCCTGGTATCCATCATAAGCCCCATGTGTTTGATTATTTTTTTTTGTTTGGTTGTTTTTTTTCTGAGAATATTTACTATTCCACCTATCATTCTTAGTATGTTATGAAATCTGCCGTTGCTCCTCTTCGGTTTCACAACTCTGCCCTTCTTGCATATCTACTGGTCCATTCCTCAAATTTACTGAGATCACTCAGGATTAAGGGCTATCAATAATTTCTTCTAATTTTGAATGGCTTTTCTTTTAAACACACAGAGTAGTCAGCAGCTGCAGATTATAAACTGATGCCAGTTTTCACAACAACAATGTTGTTGTTGTTGTTGTTGTTGTTGTTGTTGTTGTTGTTGTTGTTGTTGTTGTTGTTGTTNTTATCCATCTCCATCCATTTTGGGCTCCATCAGCCTTAAAGTGCTCACTCAGCACAGATTTTATCATTATTATTATTATTATTATTATTATTATTATTATTATTATTATTATTACTACATAACTGTAAAAATACCTGAGGTGGAAGGAGTGGTAATCTGATATAAGCAAGTAGCATACTTAGGTCGTTGCATCGCCTCTGCATGTCATACTTCACCCACATCATTAAGGCATGGAAAATGGTCTCTTCATCAGGAACATTCACATCATCACTAGCAAGAAGTTTATGCAGCTCTTCAGCTGGCAGAAGTAAAAATTCTTGATTTCTTATAACTTCCATTATATTCTCCTGAGAAGAAGAAAGTAGTTCAGATTCAGTAATACTGCAAGAAAATAAAAACAGATGTTAAAGCTAATAAGACCATAGGATTAGCCTAGATCTACCATACCCAGACATGGGTATGCTGTGCCATATTCTTACAGCTCATGAGAATATGGCTGACTGAGAATATGACCCTAAAACCACAGATGTTAAACAGCTCTAGCTGCAATTCATATATAAATATATTCAGAAAAAAATATGAAGACTACATGGTAATATTGTAATTAAGAATTGTCAGAACTAGTAAAGGCTATTGTTCAAAATTTTTATAAACTCAGTTGTAATTCAGCACATTCAATATACTGTAAATCTTTATATGGACATACTACATTTTCCTGTATTTTTTCACTGTCTGATCTATTTCTTAAATAACTTGTCAGTCATATACAGTTATATTATCAATATCCAGATGATGTCAGTCTATACACATGACAAGGCTGAGAAGAAGATCAACACCTGAACTTAGCATTATTTCTTGAACTTGTTTAGAACAGATTGTAAACATCCAGTTAACATTCAAAATGTATACAGCAATTAAGGTCTCACAGTATTGAAATTTATAATACCATCATGGTTTAGGAATGGTACTCAGCAGTTCAGTGTTCCCACCAAGACTCTCCAAACCACTTGCTGCTCTCTCACTTCCCCATCTTTCCCCTCTCCCCTCCCCCCTTGGGATGGGCTGAAGAGGAAAACTGGAGGCACAAAAGGCAAAACTCAGGGGCTCAGATAAGAACAATTTACTGGAATCAGCAATGAGAAAAGAAAATGAACAGTGACAGTAACAACACTAATTAGAGAGGACACAAGAAAGGAACACCCACCCAACCCCTGACAATAGACAATACTGGACAGCTTCCTCCACCTCATTCACTTGACTGATGGAACCCCTTCTCCTCTCAAGATATTCCCTTTGCCCTGCCCAGGCAATGACCTGAGGTGGTATAGAATAACCTCTGTTTCTTAGCTATGCCCCCTCCAGGCTACTGCAAAAAATTAACCTTTTCCTGGCAGATAGAAAAAAAATAAACAAAAACTATATAAGTTACATAAAACATAAAAACTAAACAAAAAAGTTTCATTTAGTTGACTGAATCCTAAGCATTGAATTAAACACTCTCTGAACTACAATATTAACAGGGCACAATAGAATCACAGTTTTGCAGGGTGTTTTTCTCCAAATATTTCTTTCAGAGTGCCTGATCTCCAAGGTGAAGAAATTGAAAATTCTTGATTCATAGACAATTTTGAGATGAAAGTGAAGTAGTTCACTTCCGCAAAGCCTTCAACACTGTCTCCCACAGCATTCTGGAAAAGCTGGCAGCCCACGGCTTGGACAGGGGCACTCTGTGCTGGGTTAGGAACTGGCTGGAGGGCCGGGCCCAGAGAGTGGTGGTGAACGGGGCTGCATCCAGTTGGCGGCCGGTCACTAGTGGTGTCCCCCAGGGATCAGTGTTGGGCCCAATCCTGTTTAATATCTTTACTGATGATTTAGATGAAGGGATAGAGTGCACCATTAGTAAATTTGCAGATGACACCAAGTTGGGAGGGAGTGTCGATCTGCTGGAAGGCAGGAGAGCTCTGCAGAGGGACCTGGACAGACTGGAGAGCTGGGCTGATTCCAACGGGATGAGGTTCAACAAGGCCAAGTGCCGGGTCCTGCACTTTGGCCACAACAACCCCCTGCAGCACTACAGGCTGGGCACAGAGTGGCTGGAGAGCATCCAGGTAGAAAGGGATCTGGGAGTTTGGATTGACAGGAAGCTGAACATGAGCCAGCAGTGTGCCGAGGTGGCCAAGAAGGCCAATGGCATCCTGGCCTGGAGCAGGAACAGTGTGGCCAGCCGGAATAGGGAGGTGATTCTGCCCCTGTACTCGGCGCTGGTGAGGCCACACCTGGAGTGCTGTGTCCAGTTCTGGGCCCCTCAGTTCAGGAGGGATATTGAGGTGCTGGAGCAGGTGCAGAGGAGAGCAACGAGGCTGGTGAAGGGACTTGAACACAAGTCCTATGAGGAGAGGCTGAAGGAGCTGGGGTTGTTTAGCCTGGAGAAGAGAAGGCTCAGGGGAGACCTCATCACTCTCTACAACTCCCTGAAAGGAGGTTGTAGCCAGGTGGGGGTTGGTCTCTTCTCCCAGGCAACCAGCCGTAAGACAAGAGGGCATGGCCTTAAGCTGTGCCAGGGGAGGTTTTGGTTAGATATCAGAAAGAAATTCTTTACAGAGAGAGTAATCAGCCATTGGAATGGGCTACCCAGGGAAGTGGTGGATTCTCCATCCCTGGAGGTTTTCAAGATGAGGCTGGACGTGGCACTTAGTGACATATTCTAGTAACCGCGGTGGTGTTGGATCAAGGGTTGGACTTGATGATCTCAGAGGTCCTTTCCAACCCATCTGATTCTATGATTCTATTCTATGATTCTAGTTGTAGACTGGCAGCACAAGAAGAAAACCTTTATTTTTAATATAAATAAAAAAAAATAAAAAGTAATAAATGGAGCAGTAAGTTATGACATCTAATAGATAAAAGATAATAATGAATTTTATAATGCTATTTTAGATAGACTTTGTGAGAGTAAGACAAGAAGCAGGCAAGGAATGACAAAACTTCAGTCAAGTGTAAGAACACCAAAACTGAGGGAAGTGGATAATTCCACTGCTACACCCACTTGATTCACTTCTTAGCACATCAAAATCCAAATCAGCGCTGTCTGTAATTGTTTGTTTGGGTCTGGGCCATTATAATATATGCAGAAAAAAAGGTGCAAGACTTATCAGAATTATACTCTGGCTCTAGTGTGTCACACGCTGTCCTCCTCCATCCCATGCAATAGAAGGAAATTCCTATTTCAATTCTCCAACTGTATATTTTTTTAAATTGACTGCTTAAATGAATTTATTAAAAATTAACTGCATATTATTTTATAAAAGGTAGCAGAGATTAATAATGAAGACACAGACATGACAAAACCATGACAGACAGGAGGTTCTTGAAATACGTAATGTAGTTACACATTAGATACATAAGAGTAGATAGAATAAATTAGATAATGCTGAAAATTATGCTTATTACTATGAATATAAATACGTTACTATGAATATGTTAAGTTTTATATGTAAAACTTAACTTTCAATGAGTTACTTTCTAACTTTACATATACACCCAAAGCAGGATGCTGACAGACAATTAAAGGTGGGCATGCTGTTATCTTAACACAAGAGATATTGGATTAAAACATGACTTAGTTCTTTTTTAAATTGCTTGATTAAATGTCAATATGTCCCTAAAAAAATAGATTTTTATTTAATGGTGTTTTAATCCATTAACTCCTGATAAATTGTGTGACTAGAACATTGCACGATAGCTTGGAAATGTAAGGGAACTAGTTTTCAGGTACTTAACCACAAGTTGGCTTTATTAATTTTAATTAAAAAGCCATAAAATTCAGAAAATTTCATTGTACTTCTCAAAAAAATGATTTATAAGCCAAAGTTTAATTAAACCTGGTTAAACTGACATTAAATTTCATTATGAAAAAGATCTAACTCTACTTCTTAATAGGAACCAACATCAAACTTTGCAAAAGCATATTAATCTTAAGACCTAATATTATAGAGAAGCATTGTGATGGTGGAACACATTTAATGAACTCACAGGACTTTAATTAAGAATAACATTCAAAGCAGGAGCTCTAACTTCAGAAGAATAATTTTAGGTTTTATTAAGATTTTTTATAAAGATTTTTTTATCATTTTTATCTATTTATATATATGCTTAAGAAGAACTTATTCCAGCCTTTGTACTGATTGACCATTGACCAAAAGTAGAATTAGCAAAGTTTTCAGACAAAACATACAAGCTCAAATCTCTCCTTGTAAACATCTGGACTTACTATAATTTCATGTTGTATTTTCATGTCTAATTTTCATGAGTATTGTAGAAGATGACATTTAATAAAAATTCTTTACATAACCATATAACTTCTGTGCATACATATATATACATATATATACATATTTATATGGTATATTCATATATATATATATATATATAAAAATACATAAATAGCAGCAATAAAATCCCAGATCTCCTTTAAGTCTTTAGCATTTCCTAAATTGACTATTGAATGCTTAAAACTTGCTAGATAACATTTTAATTTCTTGAGGTTAATTTCTTTTGGAGTAGCAAAGCATATTTCAATGGCTTGCTGTTTTATAATAACAGAAATAATTTCTCATATGCTTATTGTGGAAAAATATCTACCTTTTTTTTTTTTTAATGTGACTAATCTTCAGTTTTGCACTTCAAGGAACAGGATTCAACAGACTTCTGTGATTTGCTAGTTAAAATTTTCAGGATAAATTAAATAAATTTTAATTATGGTGCAAGATAGGAATTGAGCTGCACAGTTATAGAATCATAGAGTCATTAAGGCTGGAAAAGATCATCGAGTTCAACCATTAACCTTACACTGCCACCTTCATGACTAAACCATGTCCCTAAGTACCACATTTAGATGTTTGTTGAACACTTCCAGGGATGGTGATTTCACCACTTTCCTGGGCAGGCTGTTCCAATGCTTGACCACCCTTTCAGTGAAGAAATTTTTCTTAATATCCACTCCCGTGACACAACTTGAGGCCATTTCTTCTCATCCCGCTCTAGGGAAGTGCTTTCAGGAATGCTTAGGTCCTCATGGGCTGATAAATCTTAATTACAAGAGTAAGGGTGATGAACATTAAAGGATGCCCAAGGTTATGTGACAGAGTTGTATGAGTTTTCAGGACCTGTAATTTTTGACTCTGATACTCAAGAAGCTTTGTAGATCTGGTCTTCACTGTCCCATAAGTCTCACAAGATCAACTGGGCTGTAACTAATGCCTCTTCTGCATGAGTCATTCACTTAGCCTTTCCCTTCAGCAAAAGCTGTAATGTTGTAATTAAGTGGAGTAGTAGATTTTTGCTTTTAATTCAGAAAAGGTAGTTTACAATAGAAATTAGGAAAGTCGCTGAACCTGCTTGAAGAAAGTTATGTGTCACACGATTGCCCCTCCACTTTCACAAAATGGCCATGCAATAACCATTGCTGTGGGGGTTATAGCATTTGCATGATAGAGCTGTTTCACTTCTAAACCTTTACAGTTGCACACAGGGTTAGAATTAAATGACCATGAAGTATTAGAACAGTAAAGCCACATAAACAAAACATATCTATATTAAAAGGTAGATAAGCAAGCACTTGAGCATCTAACAGATTGTGCATCATAGGAACATAATAAAATTAAACTATTACCAAAAGAAATTTAATGGCAAGTATCTTTATAAAAATGTCACCAATACAAATGAATTAGGGTTGGTTTTTTTTAATCTTGACTTGTAATGATTGTTATTTCCCATGGAATTAAATTATCTTGCAGAAGTTAGTTCTCATTGATGTTTATGTCATTGATTTCCCTAATCAGCATGTATCAGTTGTAAGGAAGAACCTGAAAAATATTAAATAATTTCATATGTTGACAAAGAATGTCATGTTCTGAGGATTCTATTTAGAACCTGTTACATCAGAGTTGCCATGGAAGTAAAATGCTTAGTAGATTTTTTTGTTCTGGATACAAGGGTCTTATTTAAAATGTTTTACATTTTCATGATTTTGATGCTGTGGCCTTACCAATACAACAATGAAAACCACATAAACTAATGCTGAAAAAAAGAGATAACCAGATCCTAGGCTTTCACTTAATTAGTACATAACTAATGTCCATGAATATTTTAAGCCCACACAGCTTTTAGTTTAGACCCCAAGTTTTCATGAGAACATTTAAATAAATGAATAAATAGTGACTGATTTCCAGTCTAAATCATACAGTATACTTCCTGAAGTGCTAAAGACATGGAAGCAATTTTTGATTTTGGTCAAGTCTCTAACTTTTTCAGTCCGAAATTATTGATGCTGTGTTACATTGAATTCAATCCTCTTGTTTTTATGCCCAGTTGTCTGTATCAGCTGTGTATCCCACAAGACTACACCTCCTGTCCTATTGTTTAACTTCTTTCCTAAGGCAAATGGGCTTTTCAGGTTCTTGAACTCCCATTAGACAAAGGACCAGTATTTATTAATATGCTTATGGTCTGGTTCTCTAGCCAAATCCCAGAGTCTATCTAGGAACCTGAATCTCTAGCCAAATCTCAGATGTTATCTGAGAGTGAGTTCCATCTGAACTATGTAATTCAAAGACCTATATGTTTCTTGCAGCACCAGATGCCAGCCTGATGTCACCATTACAGAAGGAATATAAAGGTTGGGGTGTTCAAAGGATAGTGGAAAGAAATCATATGTATATGTGTATGTTCATCTGAACTTTGTCAGTGGGGAGACCAGCAACAGCTGTTTTTTGGGGAGAGCAGACAGCAGGTTGAGGATAGAAGAGACTGTGACTATGGACACCAGATCACAGAGTATATTGAAATCTTAATAGAGACTTCTAGATAACTAAGAGTTCCACAATCTAAATACTTTACTCACAACTTTTAAATTCATTTTTAAAAATAAAAATAATTTGGTTTTAGGATATGAGGCTGCAGAATTATCCATAATTCATTGTCTAATTCAATGTGATATTTTGGGATTTCATGATCTAAATGTAGTTCAGAACCAGCTGCTCATAGATATTTGCTGATATGACAGTTTATCACAATAAACTGGCTAAAACTTTTAAACAGTGTCAGTATGATTAATTTTTGTTTCCTCTATTGCTGAAGGATCTTGTCTCACACATCCTGCACTACTTTTTTTCACATCTAAGAAGATTCAAGAAGCCTAAACCTGTACACAAAAAATATACAGCTTGCTAGATGGATGAGGACTGAAACAATCTTCGAACACTGTTCTGGAAGGTCCTGTATCCTACACATCCTGGAACTTCTCTGTGTTAAGCCTCAGTGCATGCATAACATTTTCTTCCTGGCGTGGTATCTAGGAAAAATAGAACTCTAGTAGACTGGAAACCAATTTTCTTGTTATTCATTATTCCACTTTTTTTTTTTATTTATTTTTTCTGGGGGGCGGAAGGAGGGATGTCTTTTTTAATGATTATTTACCCTCCCAAAATAAAGTTAATAGAATGATGGAGCACACTTTGGGGACCTAAAAAACTGGAATGTTTCTCTTCTGTGATTTGAATAGGCCCAGACTAATTCATTTGTCACTGGAAGGGTTTTCAGCACAATTTCAGGTAAATAGCAAAACAGATCATCACTGTGAATCAGATGCATTTTGGACCGAAAAGGCTAAAAGTAGCAAAAATATAGAGTCACAGTGCAATCTGTCAAAATGGTGTAGTGTATATAGTGTAGATCCACACTTTTACTGACTCTGGTGATTGTCTTGTTTTGCTGTTACTCGTATAAGATTTACCCTTAGCACTTCCCAAGTATGGAAAATATGAGCTGCCCCAGCATTTTAAATTGTGCTGTTTACACAGCAGGAATGCAACCCTTCTCACGTAGATATCAGAAGGACAATTTTCCGGGTTTAAATTATAACACTCCAGGGAAGTATTCATCGTGGCAATCTCACTTTCTTATTCTCCTAGAATGACTTTTCTTTCTTCCCTACTGTACTGCTTTTGGCTGTGATAGAGCTCATTTCCTTTTTAGTAGCCGGTGCAGTGCTGTGGTTTGGACTGAATATGAAAATAGAGTTGATAACTTTTGGATTTATGATAATTTTGGTTTATGTAAAGGATCACATACTTTTATATCCTAATGGAGCACTTGTCTTGGCTAAATTGATTACAGGCATGGAAAAGGAAAGTAAGAAAAATGGAAGGTAACAAGTTTATCAGGAACCTCACCTAACTCAAATTTGATTAAAAGAAAACTAGAAATCACAAAAAAATAATCTCGTTATTAAAGCATTAAGCTCTAGAACAAATTTACAGTGCATAGGATAGGAATAAGTTGGTTAGAACCAGTGTAATAACTTAGGATGCAGTTTACAAAAGTGATTACATGGGGTGGCTTCACAGAAACAGAGAATGGGTAAGGTTGGAAGTATCACCTAGTCCACCCTCCCTGCTCAAGCAGGGTAGCAGGGTTATCCTAGAGCACATAGCACATGATTGTGTCCATATGGTACACTAATATCTCCATTGAGGGAGACTCTACAATGTCTCTGGGCAGTCTGCTCCAATGCATGGTCACCCACACATAAAGAAGTTCTTCCTCATATTCAGGGGGAATTTTTGTTCATCAGTTTCTGATGAAAAAGGCCCACTGCCTCTTGTCCTATTGTCTGGCACCACCAAGAAGAGCCTGGCTTCCTTTGGATACTTATACACTGATGTGATCCCCTCCCAGTCACCTCTTCTTGAGGCTGAACAGTCCCATTTCCCTCAGCCGTTCCTCATAAGAGACATGCTTCAGTCCCTTAAGCATTTCCATAGCCTTCTGCTGGACCCACTCCAGGAATTTCATGTTCCTCTTGCACTGAGAAGCCCAGAACTGGACAAAGTACTCCAGATGTGGCCTTACTAGGGCTGAGCAGAGGGGCAGGATCACTCCCTTCACCTGCTGGTAATGCCCTTCCTAATGCACTCCAGGATTCTGTTTGCCTTCTTGGCCACAGGGACACACTGCTGGCTCAAGGAGAGCTGTTGTCCACCAGGACCTCCAGGTCTTTCTCCTCAGAGCTGCTTTCCAGTAGGTCAGCCCCCAGCCTGTACTGGTGCATGTGGTTATTACTCCCCGGGTGTAGGACCCTATATTTGCCCTTGTTGAATTTCAGACAGTTCCTCTCTATTCATCTCTCCAACTTTTCAAGGTCCTTCTGAAGGGCTGCACTGCACCCTGGGGTATCAGCCATTTCTCCCAGCTTGGTGTTGAACAGTTTCCCCAAGCAAGAAACTGCCTAGGCATCCCTTTCAGTTTTGTTTCAACCCAGTTACCCTTCTGTTGAACCTAATAACATCTGATTCACTGAAGATTGCTTCCTATAAAGGCATCATCTCAAAGACATCTGGAGATGGATAATTTGCCTCTTTCGCAGTAGCTTTCAGAAGTAATCAATCTGAACATTAAAATATGTGTCTGATATCCCATTTGAACTTGTCCCTTTGCTACTCATACATACTGATTCCTATTATGAATTTCTCACTCTGATTAATGAGCCCATTAGCACCAAAACTTAAAAAACCTCAAAATAATCTCTTGGATCTTTAATAACTCAAAAAAGCTGAGTGGTTATGGCCTTGCTTTTACAAGTCATTCACAGTACTGTGTCAAATAACACCATATTGTAATGTTCAGGAATGAAAGCAAGATACTTAATCATTAACACTTTTTCTTGTGATAACACCTAAAATATACTGGTAATCTCATAATCATTCACTGACCTATCCTCACACTACTTAGCCATTAAAATCAAAATGCAGCCACAGGGAATTGCAAGATCATAGAGGAAAAATGCATTGCTCTATCACTCTCCACACTACAAAGATTTGCAGCAATACTCTTTCTTTTATCTTCATTATGCATCTGAAAGCATATGCGTATTGTGTCATGTCATGTATGCTGTCGCTGGATAATGTTTCAGTTAGTTTTGTTTGAGGGAAGTAGCTCATCTTAATATTTCAGATTCAGTATTCATTTCAACTGAAACCAAATATTTAAAGTATCATAGCAGAAACATAAGAACACTTTAGCATTTCTGATTAATTTATAGCAAATCACTGTATCGAAAAAGCGTGTACCTTCCAAGACCATTATAGAAAACAAAAAGCCTGTCATATGGAAAATACAAAGTTCAGGAAATGCCTGAGTTATGTGGCTGAATCACTGTCTCACACACTCTGTTTTTCATTGTCAAACTTTGATCTACCTTTCAACTAACATCCAGCACAAACTGAATCATTCCTGAGAATTTTTATTACTATGGAAGAAGAGAATATATTTCCAATTAGACAAACATTTAAATATGGGAAGAACTGTGGGAAAGAACCACCTCTCAATTGAAAGGGGATTTCCATAGACTTCCACTCTATAAGCAACTTCGAAGAAACTCATATGGTTATTACTTTCTGACAGCACTTTAAACCTTCAAGCACATTATTAAATCCACATTTATGCTAAAGGATCAGCTAGGGCACAAAGTCAATTGAAAGACATCCTCTCCTAGATGACCGAAATTTTTTGTATTCCAGTATTTCACAAAAGAGAATGATTCACACAAAGATGTCTGACCATTAACAATGGTGATTTCCACATTCTTTCGAACAAAATAATGATATATATTAATAATAATGGTACATATTATAATCTAAAATAACCACTGTATTTAGCTCTTAAGTGGTTGTCAAGATATAAGGCTGCTGAAGACTTGTCACATTAAGTTGTTTGATAAAACACTATAAAAACTATTAAACTAACAATGAAAATATATTAACCTACTATGTAAATCCCAAAAGACAAATTTCAGATTGAAATGAAATTGTAAAACATTTGTCATTCTGTACGTAGTACTGATTAAACTGACAGTCTTGTTTTATTGGTGCTTTGGAAATTAGAAATTTGGAAGGAACAGACATTTTGTCTCATTCTCTCCAAGACTATGTTAACATCAAATAATCTTATGCTGCAACTAACTGTGATATGCATTAATTTCTTAGGATAAGTTCTTTATTAGGAAGGGGAAGGAACTTTACAGTTATGTCTCGCTGTTTGTTGTTTCGACTTTTTTTCCTTAGTTCGTGTTCAAGTTCATAGAAATAACAAATTGCTAAGATGGGAAAAGACCTCTAAAATCATTGAGTCCAGCTGGTACCACTAAACCATATGCCCAAGTGCCACATTCACATATCTTCTGAACACTTTCAGGGATGATGATTCCACCACTTACCTGGGTAGCCTATTTCAATACTTGACCACTCTTTCAGTGAAGAAATTTTTTATAATATTTAATCTAAACCTTCCCTTGTGCAACTTGAGGCCATTTCCTCTTGTCCTGTTCCTTTCTAACTTGGAAAGAGACTGATCCCTTCCTCACAGCAACCTCCTTTCAGGTAGTTATAGATTGTGATAAGGTCCTCCCTGAGCCTCCTTTTTCAGGCTAAATAACCCTATTTTCCTCACATGCTTCTCACAAGACTTGTGCTCCTGATGCTTCACCAGCTTTGTTGCCTTTCTCTGGACACACCTCAGCACCTCAGTGTCCTTCTTGTGTTGAGGGCCCCAAAACTGAACACAGTATTCAAAGTATGGCCCCACCCATTCTGAACATAGGGGGACAATCACTGCCCTAGTCCTGCTGGAACTGTTATTTCTGATAGAGGTCAGAACGCCATTGCATCATGCACGTGGCAGGTGCACCTGCTCACACTGCTGGCTCATGTTCAGTGGCTGTTGACCAGCAACCACAGGTCCTTTTCTGCCAGGAAGCTTTCCAACCACTCTTCCTCAAGACAGTAGTGCTGAATGAGATTGTTGTGACCCAAGTGCAGGACCTGGTACAAATAAACATATATTTTTTTCTGGAAATAAAGAGAACACTAATAGACTACATTTACACCTGAAATTATGCTGCCTAACACAGTAGAACGGATATATAAACATTCTTTCTTTAAAATGAAGAATTTGAAATAACATGGGGATTTGCTCAATTTTTAGGAGTGGAACTCCTGATTCCCTTATGCTTTAGAAGGTACTCATGGCATTTAAAAATATGGCATTTATTCAGATAGCTTTATACTGACAGCTGATAAAGTCTTGCACAGAATTTAGGTATCTAGGTGATACTCAGTGCTTAAGTGTTCATGGGACATAAGAAAAGCTGTATGGGTTTAGAGTAAGAAGAAGTGCATCTGTGACCAGTGACCAGATGTAATTTTGACAATGATTAGAGGGAGTTTAAATGGTGAATGTTCTATCTTGACTGTGTACCACAGACTTTGGAATTTGTGATTTTAGGTATTTCCTATATGAGATGTTCAGAAGACCTTTGTAGACTTCTCTTCAATTTATTTAATAGCAGTTTGAAACTATTTAGGTTTTGTCTTCCTAGAATCCCTTGCAGTCCACTATAGAGTTTAAGCACATGTCTGTAAAAGGCAAATATTTCATTTTTTTTTTTTTTTTTTACTTTTAAATCTGTTGCTGAAATAGATTTGATGAAGCTCAGTTCTCAAATTGAGGAAAATAATAACCTATTGTCTCTTTTCATGCCATTCGTGTCTGAAGTGTCCATTACAGCCTCTACAGCAGTTATATATATTGCAAAATACTTTCTTTGGACGCACATTGTGACAACAACTTTCATGAGAAAGTCATGGCAATACATTCCTAAGAATCACTGCAAATAAGAAAACTATCAGGTGTACTTCTGAATAAATTCTTAGATCATACCTTTCAAAAATTATAATCAAATTCCAATTACCATAAAGTTTTAAACTCCCCTAGGAATTTCACAACTCTACCTCAGATTTTGCCTAAACCTAAGCAAAGCAGCTGAACAACCATCAGAATGACTTCGTATAGGTTTTACAGCTGAATTAAACTGGCTTAAAGAACAAGTTTGTATGTCTCTAAAATACTGACCCTCAGAACTATAGCAGAGAAGTTTAGCAATAGTTTTAGTTCTTGCTCTGTGTGTCAGTACATGGCTCATGTTTAGAGCCAAAATGATCAGTGTGTTCAGTGTTTATGAAAAGCAAAAGAATAATGGAAAATTGATTGTGTTTGGATACAATCTTGTCAGAGGTCCAAGNGTTTGTATGTCTCTAAAATACTGACCCTCAGAACTATAGCAGAGAAGTTTAGCAATAGTTTTAGTTCTTGCTCTGTGTGTCAGTACATGGCTCATGTTTAGAGCCAAAATGATCAGTGTGTTCAGTGTTTATGAAAAGCAAAAGAATAATGGAAAATTGATTGTGTTTGGATACAATCTTGTCAGAGGTCCAAGTAGAAGCAGATGTTTCATAATAGCTAGTGATTTCCACAGTTTTGACAGTTTTCCTTTACGTGGAGAGATTGCATGTACAAGTTGTTAACTTCTAAATATGTAGTTTGATTTCTGTGTGAAACACTACTTAATAACTCCACAGTAAGCCCATTACAGAACTGTACCATAGTAATGCAAGAGAATTTACAGTTACACTCCTAGGTC
>VXAY01001662.1:1458475-1517662 GCA_013399855.1 Oxyruncus cristatus
TTTTTTTTTTTTTTTTTTACTTTTAAATCTGTTGCTGAAATAGATTTGATGAAGCTCAGTTCTCAAATTGAGGAAAATAATAACCTATTGTCTCTTTTCATGCCATTCATGTCTGAAGTGTCCATTACAGCCTCTACAGCAGTTATATATATTGCAAAATACTTTCTTTGGACGCACATTGTGACAACAACTTTCATGAGAAAGTCATGGCAATACATTCCTAAGAATCACTGCAAATAAGAAAACTATCAGGTGTACTTCTGAATAAATTCTTAGATCATACCTTTCAAAAATTATAATCAAATTCCAATTACCATAAAGTTTTAAACTCCCCTAGGAATTTCACAACTCTACCTCAGATTTTGCCTAAACCTAAGCAAAGCAGCTGAACAACCATCAGAATGACTTCGTATAGGTTTTACAGCTGAATTAAACTGGCTTAAAGAACAAGTTTGTATGTCTCTAAAATACTGACCCTCAGAACTATAGCAGAGAAGTTTAGCAATAGTTTTAGTTCTTGCTCTGTGTGTCAGTACATGGCTCATGTTTAGAGCCAAAATGATCAGTGTGTTCAGTGTTTATGAAAAGCAAAAGAATAATGGAAAATTGATTGTGTTTGGATACAATCTTGTCAGAGGTCCAACTCCAAGTAGAAGCAGATGTTTCATAATAGCTAGTGATTTCCACAATTTTGACAGTTTTCCTTTATGTGGAGAGATTGCATGTACAAGTTGTTAACTTCTAAATATGTAGTTTGATTTCTGTGTGAAACACTACTTAATAACTCCACAGTAAGCCCATTACAGAACTGTACCACAGTAATGCAAGAGAATTTACAGTTACACTCCTAGGTCAAAAGTTTTGGCTTTTTGAGCCATGGATATAAAATAAAGCTTCCTTTTTTTATTTCTCTGAACATAACTTCATCTGCAGAATATGCTTAGCTTATAAATTCGCCTGTCTAGAGACTACTGTTCAGGGATAATTTACAAGAATTTCCACATTTCTTTTAAATTATCTTCATTTCAATGACATGGACAATGACAAGTCCAAAATTATGGGTATTATTGATTCAATGGTGTTTTTCATAACTGGAACTTCGTCAGTAATGCCACAATTGTATACAGACATACACAGGTGCAGGTGTATATGGACATCTATATATGTGCATGTATATGTATAAACATATACTGAAGAAATTCCACCACAGGGTTTTGAATCTGATCTGAATGATAGCTCTATCTCATGAAAAATGTGACTATTACATTTTCCCTTGATTATACAGCAATAGAATGCAGCAAATTTAGACTTCATCCATCAGGTTGACTGACGCAACAGGATGCTCACAGCCTTGGTGAGTCTAGCTTGGAATATTTCCAAGCACAGACTCGGAGAAAATGGCTACAATGAGTGCTACTCTCACTGTGAAGAACTGTTTTTCACTTGGAAACTGCAACTTGGGACTGGTGCCTGATGTCCTCTCATTGTGCATGTTCAAGAAAAGAATGATCTTATCTTCCTACAACCCCTGATAGGAAACTGAAAATACTGTCTCCCTTATCTTTCTTTTCTTCATGAATGCCCCCTCACGTTCTCTTCATATATTGTGTGCTTCCTGTTTCAGCTTCATAGCTGGTTCCATTTGCTCATCAATTGAAATGACACCAGCTGGAAAACGCATTCCAGCTAAGGCATCATGAGTCCTGGGTAGAGGGGAATAATAATTTCCTTCAATTTGCTAGTTAATGCAATTGAGTATATGGTCAGCCTTTATATAGATGCAGCACAAAACTTCATCAGAAGAAAATCTTTTAATAATTTCAGTTATGAGCCTTAACAGTTAAAAACTAATAATATTGACTTGGGCTGCATGTCATTCACACAGTCTGTAGACTGTGTGCTACTCTCCATTTGACAACATAAAGACCTGTATAATATCTTTTTGTTAAATCAAAACTGGTATATTTTGGCAACATGTGAAACAGGAACACTGATTAACCTTTGGAAGCATTCCAGAAAATTCAGAGCACTCTAGGTGAAAGCAAAGAAAGAACAAACAATTCTCCTCCCAAAAAACTATAGAAAACCCAACAATAAACAACATAAAACACTTGAGCTTTGTCTTAGCTTGAATTTATTCATAGCAAACTACAATATTACTGTATGTCAACTAAGAGGCCTTCCGTATAAGTTAAATATATGGGGGGACGAGGTATCAGCACCTTCTTGGCACAGACTGAAAAATTAAGAAAATGGAATGGATGTAATTGTGTGAACAACAGTTTTGAACCTCAAGACTAAAAGTCTTGAAAACCTAATTCTGTGTAGGATACAGAATCAAGGAATTAGACTGTAATCCTACCTGTAGGAAAGTCTTTACTGAAACACAAGTGAAACTATTAATTCTCATTAACCTTTGTATTTTGGGAAAAAGTAATTTCCTTACCTGCCTGACTGTGATAGCAGCATCATAAAGCTTTTCTATACTTTGTTTAACCCTATTGCAAACAGCAGCTACCCTGGTTAGATGTAACTGCTGAAAGGGTTTGAAGGGAGGGATGTTTCTTTTATTCATGTTAGCAGTGCACAGCACTTCACCTTCTGAAAAATGATATTGCTGTTAAGCACAAAATGTTGCTCTGACAACAATAAAAAAACCCTGACAAGTCTAGACCTATTTAAGACTTTGTACTAGGCTATACTAAACCATCACTGCCACTGTCACAATTTGGTTTTGAGAAACTGCAGATTTAAACAAATACATTCTGCTAATTTAAATAATTTCATTTTTTTTCAAGTTAACTACCCTAAACAGAAATCATACTTCAAGTCCTTAATTGCACTAGGAAGTGATACATAAAAGGCCCAGACGCACCTCAGTTTCACAATGGAAAAGATTCTCTGCAATTCTATTAATCATCAGTACATAAGAACACCAGTACTTATGCCAAAAGGTACAGTGTGCCTGTGAAACCCTGTATTTAGAAAGATCAATTTAAATCATAAGAAGTTTAAAATAACATGCCAGAATTAACAGGACCTAAAATTAATATAGTTAATATAGGTGGAAAATATTTTTGATTTCTACTATTATGTCTTTTTGGTAGGATCTATTTTATAAAACACGTTGGATTAATTTCTTGGGTATCCTTGTCTAGGTAACTTATTGAAAGAAGGGAAGACTACAGCAGTCTAACACAGATGTAAAAAGTAAAAAATAACAGACATTGATGGAAATGCAGTGATGAGAGCAGGTTCAGAAAGATAACGAGTTTGACACAGATTTTCATTATTAATTTCTCAAAACTATATAGACTAAATTAACTAATTCCTGAACTGAAATAAAAATATAAATTAAAGAAATGCTGTGACCTCACAAAGAGTAGTTTTCAAAACTAATACTTTAATTAAGGTGTAGTCACAGAGCAAGGTGGTAGTACTTAGCCCTTTTTCCCTGTTTACTCTAAAGATGATAAAGTATTCCAGTGGATACAAAAGATTAAGCTCTGCTCCAGGACTGCAGCTTGTTTCTACAATAAAAATAATTAAATGAAAAAGAATTTAAACAGCATTCCTCTACTTACAAATTAGCACCCTTAATCTTGCACAGAATAATTTACAAATGTGAATAAATTAAAATTCCATTTGGTGTCAATTCAGACATGAGAATTAAATAAACACTAGGCAAAGTAAAACCAAAACATGTTGGTAGTGCAAGCACATTAAAGCAGCACCACCCAGAACAGACCACAGTCTAAAAGATAAGAAAGGAAGTTATGAAAATGAACAACTAGGAAATGAGCTCTTGTTTACATTTATCTAAAAAAATCTACATGAACAAATGAACAATGTTTTGTCTTATGCATTCAGTAGGTAAATAAACCCTTACATCTCCTTTCTAAAGCTTTCCTAACCTAAGCATCTTTGATCTCAGCATGCTAGAAACCTGTTAGATGAAATTTGCATAATTAAAAGCATTTAACATTGTCATACTGAAAAAAAGGAGACTTATTATTAAGAAGAAAAGAAACATAATATAATTGTACATTTTCCAAGTTTATTTTATTCTAAGTATTGTCTAACATTTGTGTTTATTTAGAGTATGTTGTATAGAAATATATAATGGACATTATAACGGAAATGAAAAGGATATTTTTTGCTCTAAGTTTAATCAATGAAGAAAATGTATTATACATGATAGCATTTATACCTCACTTCTCTTAAATCAAACCACAAGAGTTTTTCTATTGTGAAAGAAATGAATGAGTGAAATTACAACCTGCTCCCTAACAAAATGAGATATGCTGAATAAATATTAAATCATTATAGCAAATAAGAAATCACTGCTTAGTCAACTAGTGAAAATGGAGTAATTATCCTTGTTCATGTGGATCTGTATGCACCACTAGGATTTAATGCTTTTGTTTGAAAAGATCACCTTTTCCACTGAAATCTGAAACCACTGAAAAGAATTTAAATACTTTGACACCTTCTAAAATATCTGGTCCCTGGAGCACAATTCAGAAGCCTGTCTTTGACGTTTAGGATTTCTACATGTACGCAGCAATCTAAACAGTGAACTCAAACAGCTGTAGTGGTGGGGCTACATCTGCTAGTAACTGGTCACCAATGGAGTTTATATAAAATTGTCTATATTCATTCTTAAAAATATCTGAACTATTTTTGTTGACTTTTTTCCAGGCAGAAAAAAAAGGTCCACAATACCTAGATGGAAGATTTTGGGGTAATGTTAAAAATGTGAATCAATGAGTAAGAAATTCACATTTATTTCTTAAGCAAGAAAAATAAGTCTTTTATATTTAATCTTTGAGAAGCTATTGTTGCCCTGAGATTGAAGATAAATGGCATTTAAATGCCCTTTGGAGAACCTTCTATTTCTCCAGCAAGCTTAGACTAGGCAACTAACATTAATATAACCAAGTCATATAAGCTAACTAATTTTTCATTTATATTCTGAATTTTAGAAGGTGAATATCAAGTGTGTACTGGTGTAAGTATGAATTCATGGATGAAGTACTATTTGTTTTATTGTTCATTACTGACAATTATGTTTGCAAGGAAAACAGAAAATTAGATGTGGACCGTATGGATTTTTATAATGTCAAGTCACTTATTTAAACATATTAGAAACAGGAGTACATTTTGCTAGTCTAATGTTGTCTCATTTTCTACAGTGCTTTTCAGCTCCAGATAGACTATTATAAAGACATTAATAAATGCAAAACAGCTAACTACCTGCTTCCTCCGAAGCAAAGGAATTTCCTACCCTTCCTGATACTGTGGATTCCTTGTTTAGCAAAATTTCTCTAATGACACCCTAAACTCCAAAATGTTCCCTTGCTGAGCTACCTGTTAAGGGGAATTCAGCCTTTGTCCCACACAGTTCTACTTTACTCAGTTTTCAGTATTTGTGACTTAACAAAAATGGCAGCCTGCTCCTCAGTTGCACCTTTTTAACAGGACACACCAAGCACTAACAAGGAAAAAAAATAGACTGGCATGACAAAGATATTTAGAATTAAAGCCAAGAAGACTGGTTAGATCATTAATCTAATTTTTATATATATCAAATATATTCTGCATATACGGTTCACCAATTACCCTCTGACAGGATAATTTCTGCTTTATCTAAATTTTATTTAAATGTATTCAATCTTGAGATGACAATATCTAGAGATGGGGAATTCAGTGCTTTTCTCTGCAGCTATCCCAGTTTGTCCCAATGTTTAAGAAATCTTGTTGATGGAAAAGTGTACCTTATTTCCAAGCCATCTAAACTAAATTGGCTCTTGCGAAGGTTTCTCAACTAGATTAAAGAGCTCTTTAGTTCACAGTAGTTTCTCCCCGTGGAAATACACTGTCATCAAGTACCTTGTCTCCTCTTCTTTTTAATAAGCTGAAACAGCCTGAGCCCTCTAAGGTATTTATTGCAAAACATTTTCTCTTGTCCTATAATCCAGCATGTCTCCCTTTTTCACACCCTCCAAATGTCAAGTGCTATTTAGAAATGGTAACACAAGGATTACACAAAATATTCCAAAATCCACTGTTGCATCCAGAGATAAGCCCTTTTTTTTTGTCTCAGTACCACACTGACACAGAAGAGGGTTTTTTATCCTGTCAATATATGTATATGACATGTGAAGATATATATAGGTGCAAAGACATATACATGCATGTGTATCAGTAACATAAATTTTGGACTCTGAGTTTTACCTTCATCTTAATTGTCATAAATTTCCCTCCAAGAATTTCAGTTTTCTTTTAAGCACATCCTGCTGTGGTCTACATGTTTGAAATCAGTGTAATTATTAAAAGTAAGTTCAGGTTTCTGTTAAGTTTCATGACATTTATAAAATTTTTGATAAATACCCCCACTATTGCATTGCAATTAACACTGTTATTCTCTCGATTTATCAATTAAAATCCTCTAAGTTGTGGGTTTTTTTTTTTTGTATTTGTTCAAAATAAGTAATTTAAATCTGCTCTTGCTGCTTCCCACTGCATGTCTGTATTTACTGATTTTTACTTTTTCTGCACTGATTTTTTTCCCATTACATGTATTTTCTTATCTCATTTCTAAGTCGTTTTTTGTAGGTTTGTGTTTGAACCAGTTATTTATTTGCTTAGGATCCTCTCTAAAAGCTTTTTTCCTCTTTTTGGAAATACAAAACCTAGGTAGTTTTATACCTAAGTTTATTTTATACCTTTGGTTTTAAAGATCCATATCTCCTCAATATCTTAGTTCTTAATCTATTTGGTCAAGTTGACTAAGGTATTATAATAACTGTTTTAACTTTTACAGTCAATATTGTTAAGTGCTACCTATGGTTTCTTTATCCTTCATTTTTAAGTAAAGTTTACTCATCAACATATGAATCAGTTTTATTTTTGACAACTAGCGTTTCAATGATACTCTCAAGCCATGAGGTCATGAATTTGTTTTTTTTAATAAACTCTCCTTTGCATGGTAGAGAATACCAACATTACAGATGGGCAAAAAAACTCAGATGTACTCTGAGAATCACTTTGAAGGTAAGTAATGCAACCACTATCAAGATAAACAATATCTATGTAAAATATAAAATATAAAATGCTAACTGAAATATTCTTAGTACTGAAAGTCATAAAATTAGCCTCTAAAGCCATATTCTTTAGAGATTGCATGTTTCATATTTTAAATAATCCACCAGAGGGAGTTCTGTGAATGAAATAGAAATATTGACAACAAATATGAACCCTTGGAAAAAAAAGAGTTTAAATACACTTACACTTTTTTGTCGGGCACTAAAATTTTTAGTGAAGTTTATGTCAAGAAAAAAAGAGAGTTTGGTAACTACAGATTCATACTGAAGTTGAAAATTTCAGTGTTCCAGAACAGCAGTAGAGGGGAGAATGAAATGCAGCTATTGAGTCTAATATTCAGTAGTAATCGTCATTTTCAATGAGTATTTTTGAGTAATTACTGAAGAAAACTATATTTAGCCTTGAGTCAACTGCCAGTCTTTTATTATGGGCACTTCAGTGTTACAGAATATCCTTACAGGTTTGGCGGGTTTTTTTAGCAACAACAGTGCTAAGTGATAGATTTCCCAAACTATTTTATCCCACATAAAAGCCCCATGAAATGTCCAAACAATGCTCTACATCTAGCTCTTGGTGATGTTTTCCTTAAGGAAGACACTCAGATTATACCAATGCACTCTGACCTGTACAACACGCTAGCTTAAACAGGTTAACATCAAGTGTGATGTTAATACGGCACCATTTTGAACAAATAATTTCAGAGATCACAAACAAATATAAAATATAAGAAGAGTCAAGAAGGAATATACAATACTCCTAAAAAAAGTTGGAACCATTTAAACGGGGAGATTCTACAAGTATATGTGTTTGCCAGCTGGTATGAATGAGCATTAGCTTTAATGACTCTAATGAAATTATGTCAGTTTAAGTTAGAATATTTTTTGCTACTCTAAATACCTTTTAAAGTACTAGATGTAATAATGATCACAAAATCAAGTAAGGCTATTTCCTTCTAAGAAGAAACTGATTCTTCTTCTTTTGAAGCACATTTTAATTTCTGAAGTAATTCAGAAGCAGTCGTCTTCAGACAGGTTTTCGGAAATGCAATTCCAAAAGATTAGAAGTTATTTAAAGGAATCACTCAAATAAAGAGGTTTTTTTCCTTCTCCCCTTCTTTCCTTCCTTCTTTTCTTTCTTTTAATTTTTGAGTTGTTCATCTTATTCTATAGAATAGTTGTTCTTTTCTGCTAGGCTGCAAGTACACTGGATGTCACAAAAGTGGGGTCGCATATAAATCTTGTCATAAAGTGATAAGACAAGCCTGATCATAAAAAAAAAGACAGAATCTCCAGATATGGGAGTGGGGATCAGCTATAATTATCAACTGAAAAAAGTCTTCTCAACCTAGGGGAACGCCAGCTATCTTTAACTGATAGAAGTTTGCCATATCCTAGAAAATTTTGATACTTGCAACAGAAACAATTACTGCTTTCATTCCATGTCAGCATTGGTTCCATTTTCAGAAAATTTGAGAAAATTTTTTATGAATGTTTTAAATGTTGAAGTCAAGCAGTTTCCCATTTACACTTAGAAACCAGCAAACTTCTTGGTTGCACTGGTTTTGTCAGGGATAGAGCTATATTTCTTTACAGTAGCTAGTATGGCACTATTTTTTGGATTTATGCTGAAAACAACACTGATAACACAGGGAAGGAGAGAAAGAGGGAAGGAGGGGAAAGGGACATAGGGAAGATGGACGTAGGAGGAGAGAGAGAGAGAAGAAACAGACGGAGGAAGAGAGAAGGAGAGAAAAGTGAAAGAAGTTAATCATATTGTGAAATACAGGGAGACGTAAAAAATGAAATTATTCATTAGATATAGCTATATTTCTCGGTCTAGCCTCATGCATTTTAGATGATCACATAAAAATCATACCTTATTGGTGCTGTATAGTTTTATTGTTTATTTTTCAGAAAAGGTTACACGAAAAAAACGGATCCGGTGTAGCTGATGAGCGTTTCTACAACGATCTAATTGCACTTTTCTTATTTTTATGTAAAAGTACATGGTTCAGAATATTTTAATTTTTTATATTTTCCTCTTCTGTGGTTATTATCTGTTATGATGTATTTAACACCTTTAAGTCTAAATGAGTTATAAAAATGTAACAGTTTTTACATTATACACTTCCATAAAGAAGAAAAAAAATACATATTTTTTGTAAGGATGATTTCCAGTCAACACGAGACGATATGTTATTTTTTGGTGCCAAGAAAGAAATCCACGATGAACAGTTGTCAAGGAGGAGGGGGCAGGGAGAAAGAGAACCAGACAGCGTAATGCTGCAAAGTTCAATTTAATAACTGAACCAAAGCAGCGGGTAAGCTGTGTCAGGAAAAACTTCACGCTCCCACGCATACAACCCACACACACTTCCAGCTACTGAAGCTGGCCCTAAATGTGAGTTGGCACAGTGGAGCCTGGGGAAATGCAACACTTTCTGCAGCTCAGTGATGCCTGCACAACAATAATCCCCTTCCTCTGCCCTTCTGGTCCCAATCTCTATTACTGAGGAGGTGTCACACAGGCCACCAATGAAATCAATCCACGATGATATGATGGAACTTTCTGTCAGCTTCAGGTTTTGTTCTTCTCTTCCTTGCTGACCCACAGCCTGTACCAAGGCCATCTTTGCTTCGTATTGTCAGCTACAACTCATTATATCCATCACCCAACTCAGCTCATTATATCCAGTCACCCAACTCCTTATTAGCAAAAGGTTGTGATGTTCCCATGACAGAAAAACTTTCTGAAAGCTAGCAATACCACAAGAGGTGTTCTAAATGTGAATAAAATAAAATACTTTATGAGTAAGCATATTTTAAGGCTCAGGATGGAGTAACATGTCAATGAAATGGAAAGACCAAAATCTTGTCTATTAACAATGAGTATTTTTTTTATTATAGATGGTGTAAGTCAGAACATGCACTCTTCTGTCCCCCTGGCTCCACCTAGGAAGAAATACTTGCAGATGATGTTTTTTCCCAGTATCTCTGTATTATGACTCTCTAACATCTGTCATTATTATATTGAAGGGTCCCTGCACATGGACAGAATACTGTAAAGTTTCAATTTCTCATACTGCTTCAGGAAAGAGTAGGGCTAACCTCTACTCTGAACTTTTTTCCCCCTAGTACTGGAGTACTCATTCTTTGAGATTTCATTGTCTTTCCTTTGGAATGACACCAAATTCTTTATGACTTAGTCAACAGAGAAATGAGCTACCTGCTCTGCATTATACTGAAAACATTATTGCCAGATAAGATCAGACTGAATATTCTTAAGCCATTTCAAGAATATGAGCCCCTGATGATTTCAGAAAGCAGAGAAATGACTAGGGACAAGAATCTTGGTGATGGAGTTTGTAGAGAGTAAGATTTCTAGTGGCCATATACTCTTCATGTTTACTTTCTCAATCATAGCCTAAGATTCACTTTTCTACCATGTCTCATTCCTGTATCTTCCCTTCCTCTGTTTTTCCTAACAGAGTTCCCCAAGATTGTATCAGTTCAATCATCCTGTCCAATGTTATCTCCTTTTCCCCTCCCACCAGCTATATATTCCAGTTAGGCTATATTCTTTGTTATTGGAGAAGCCCACAGAAATCACTAGTGACCTTCTTTCTACCCTAAATTACCTCTTCTCAATCCTAAAGTATTGGGAATAGCAGACAGAAAACACACTTACAGGTTATGTCATGCTTTCTTGGTACCCCTGAATTGGAACTTCAATACATACTACATTTTCAGAGAATTCAGCCCTCAACTTCTAATTTTCTACATCCACAATCTAAGTACTCTTGAGGGGTTTTGTATTTATGCCCACATGGATACTCTTTCATGAAAACAAAGAAAGAAAGTTTATCCCCAATACTGGGATATGTAAAAAATTCAGGTATTTGATGTTACATTACTATGCAGACTCAAAGGTTTGAATTTACAGCTACAAAATTCAGCTGTCTTGATTCTCATCTTCATTGTTTTCCATGAATGCCAAGAAAATCCTCCAAAATTCATTGTCTTTGGAGGCTTTTTCAATGTGATGTTCAAAGTTCTGTATGTACTGACAGATTCATGCTGATTTTAGGTACTCACCAATGTCTGTTAGGTTAAGAGTCTGCTTGTCCTGAGCAACTTCTAAAGGTAGTAATTTATTGTTGCCTACAGTTCAGTGAGATGAAGCAGAATTTATAAATTGATATATTCTTCACTTGAGAGATTGAGATGTGAATCTGCTGACCTCAAAGACAAACAATCACCATATGAAGAAGAAGAGACATATCAGTACCCTTAAAATGCAATTCTACTTCTGACAGAATAGAAAATATTAGTTTAATGGGATATTAACATTACTAGTGAGTATTTAGGTTTCTGTAACTAGAAAAAACTTGAAAAACAAATTAAAACCACAGGAACTGTTGAGTCTTGTGTATTATATAAAAAGATTGTTCATCTGAGAGTGCTGCTTTTCAGAGCAGCACTCCCTAGGGTTAATACAACATTTTGCCATACTAACCTTTTTAATGTGGTATTTAGGCAACCAAATTGAAATTCCTGATGATTAAGAAGTCATCAAATTGTGATTAATTCACTATAGACTATTTGCCTAACTATTTTCCTGTAGATTTCACAGCATTTTACTATCAGCAGTTGTCTTTTCTATTTTCTATTAATTATCTTGCTGTCCATATGCTAGTTCTTGAAAAGCTCTTACCTTCCTCTCCTCCTACTGTGTCTTGATGGAGTGGTACTGTAATGTGCTATGTCACAGTTGTACTAAGGAGAACTAAAAAAAAAGTGCCAAGCGCTGATTATTCCTTTCAAACAAGAATCTTAAAAATACTGAGTGAGAAAAGTGATGTATGACGAACAATTACTTCTCAAAGAAGAAAAGAAGAAAAAAAGAAAAAAGACATAGGGAATAAGGGACATAATAATACTCATAATAGTTAAATGTAATGATTTTTAAAACCCCAAAACACTGAAATATTTTAAGAAAGTCATCCTATTGACAGAAATAGTCTAAGTTCAGTTTTGTATGTAGAGATCAAATTTTGTGGTTTGTCTGAAAGTTGTAAGCGTTTTAGGACTCTTGTTTGTGTTTGCACTGTTGCAGTCATGTTCACTTTTGAGTATCACTAGTATGGCCTTAAAATGGCAAACCAGAAAATTCTAAACCTCAAAAAATATACTTCCCCATCAGGTATAAGTGATACAGTCAGTTCCAAAATGTTTTTCTTTTTAATCTCTGTATCTCTGGTAACACTATTTATTTCAATTATTCTGGTTTCTTTGGAATATTTTCAACTTAATTTTACTTGTCCAAGGGATGTTAGAGAGAGAAAGGATCATACAGAAAAAAAAACCCAAACAAAAAAAACAAACACCCCCCCCCCAAAAAAACAAAAACAAAAAAACCCCAAACCAAAATAACCCACAAGCAGTTGGAGTGTCAAAACAACAACTTCAAAAATCAGAATAGTAAAATAGGAATCTGTTTTCTTTAATGACCATTCTATGTAGATCTAGGAGGCATTTTAAGTAGAGATGTAATTAATCGTTTGCTTCAAGCTACTGCCACAAGCACAAGAAAATTGCAGAATGTTTTAAAATTTCAATGTGTTACTGTTAACTTGTTGCTAACATGCTACCAATAGCTTATTGCTAATAAAAGCCAATTAAATGCTAGCTCTGGTAAACCCATCTGTTTCACAGTGCTTGAAATTTAAAACTAAAAAAATAAAAAAATCTGAACTTTTGCTTCACGTCATCCTTGGATACACAATTAATTTCTAAGATCACTGAAAATGTACAGGAAATACATTTAATAGCCTCATAGAATAATTTCGGTTCAAAGTGACCTCATCTAGTCACACTCTCTGCTCAGTACATGTTTCAAGTAGGTCAGGTTACTCAGCAACATCTTCAGTCAAGAACAGATCCCAAAAATTCAATTGGTTGTTGTTTTTCTAGCATTTAACTACTCCAATTGCTTTTTAAAAAAATCTAAAATCCAATTGGGATTTTCCATAGCCTAATTTGTGTCTGTTGGCTATCAATCTGCACCTGCAACAACAGCCTGGCACCTTGCTGTCTGTATCTCCCAGCCGTGTAGATGCAGAGAGCAGTAAGGTCTCCTTCAGTGTATCTACCAGGCTCATTGGCCCAGCTTCCCGAGACATCCCTCATGTGCTGTGTGTTCCAGCATCCAATCAGCATGCTGACCCCCACTGGACTAACTCCAGTATATCCATGTCCCTGTTGTACTAAGGAACACTAAAGGAGACACAGCACTTTGGATTTGGTCTCATGGGTGACAAACAGGGAAGGACCACCTTCTTCAACTTTTTCATTCTCACTAATACATCCCAGGATGCTGATGGCCTTCTCACTGCCATGGTACATTGCTGGTTTACATTTAACTTGATGTCCTTTTCTGCAGAGCTGCTTCTTAGACAGTTGCTCCCCAGCCTGTACCAGTGCATCAGGTTACTTGTCCATAGACAGCAGGACTTTGCATTTCCCTTTGGTGAACTTCACAATGTTTCTCAGTTACGGGACCAGTCCTGTTTAATACTTTTATTGATGATTTGGACAAGGAGATTCAGTGCAACCTCAGTCAGTCTGCAGGCAACAAAACATTGGGCAGGAATGCAGGAGGGTAGGAAAGTTCTGGAGAGAGGTTTAGCGTGGTAAAAAGGAAGCTCAGGGGAGACCTCATTGCTCTCTGTGACTACCTGAAAGGAGCTTGCGTTGAGGTGAGGTTTGGCTTCTTCTCACAAGCAACTGGCAATAGGACAAGTGGAGGGAAAAAGCCTCAAGGTTCAGGTTGGACATTAGGAAAAATTTCTTCACTGGTTCAGCATTGGAACAGGTTCCCCGATGAACTGGTAGAGTCACTATCCCTGGAAGTGTTCAAAAAACAAGTACAGTGTCACGTCGTGATATGGTTTAGTGGGTATGGTGGTATTCAGTCAAAGCCTAGACTTGATCTTGGAGGTCGTTTCCAACCTTAATGATTCTATGATTCAATGCTTTCAGCCCATTGCTCCAGCATGCTCTCTAAATAGAAGCCTTGTCTTCAAACATATTGATCGTTGCTCCCTGCCAGTTTCATGACATCTGCAAACTTGCTGAGAACTCCATTCTATCATCTAGATAACTATAAAAGTTGCTAGACAGTACTGGACCCAGAAATAATTTGTGAGGAACATCACTATTTACTGGATGGACAGATCACAAGTCTCTGAGCCTTTCTATCCAGGCCTTCCATCCATCTCATTATCTATTTATCCATATGTTACCAATGTATTATAAAGAGGTCAAAGTGGTCAAAACAAAGTACAATATGAAGTTAATAAAGCTGTTATCTGATCAGTGATATTGAGCAGCATCTGGTCAGGTTTAATAGTAGAAAGCCAACAGATGACCCTGTACATAAAAAGTTAGGCAGCACATGGTAAATGTCCTGGTTCTGGCCAGGACAGGGTTAATTTTTGCAGTAGCCAGGAGAGGGCATGTGGCTAGGATCCTGAGGTTATTCTATAACACCTCAAGTCATTTTCTGGGGACTTTGGAAGAATGCCTTTCTGGACTGGGTAGCATGGTCGAGAGAATGGTCAGGTATTGTTGGGGTTTTTCTCCATGGTGAGCACGTGAATCATTCACCTCTTTCTTGTACACTTTGTCATTAGTATTTGTTGCTGCTACTGTTCATTCTCTTATTTCATTGCTGTTTGCAGTAAATTGTTCTTAACCCATGATCTTTACCTTTTCTGTTTCCAGTTCTCCTCTCCAGCCCACCACAAGGGGAGGGGAAGGAGAAGAGGGAGAGTGAGCAAGCAGCGCATGGTTTGGAGTGATTTAGTGGGAACACTAAAAAATTGCAGAATACCATTCTTACTATGACACTTAAGAACTGTTAAATTACAGAACTAGGGAGTTTTCTTGCCTCACTTGCTATCTGACCTTAGTTAAAGTCATATTAATACTGAAATAAACCCTGATGTCTGAATGTACAACCACAACTCAATGACTGTTATCACTATCTATCAGTATCTCAATAATATTTTCCTTAATTTGAATATGGAGTCACGTTACAATATTTCAATATACTTCAGGATGAGCTATTGTAAATGCAACTGGATAGTAAAGGTTTTATGTACCACTCCTTACCCACTCACCCCACCAAGCTTTAACCATGAGATTTTGTGACTTAGATAATAAACATAACTAATAACATGATCACTGAAGCTCTTCACCATAAAAGATCATTACAAAATTTGCATAAGGCATACACTTTGCATAAATGAAATGGTTGCTCCATCTGCAGTATAATCAGGATTCTCAGTAAGTTAAAGAGTCCATGTAGAGTCAGTACATGTCACTGAGACTACTTAAGTGCTTATAATTAGGTTTGAATAATGTTTTGCTGCACCAGGACTAATGACCCTTGCAGTGTGAAGCACAGAACTGCATCTGTGAGATGCGAAACACCTTCTACCATTTGCAAACATTCTGCATCTTCCAGGCTTGGAACTGTAACATATGTTAGGGTCCTTTATATTACTAACATTATGACTGGGTTACAGACACATCAATCACTTTACTCATTTATGTTCTTCAGGTCAAGGAAATTTTACTTATGGCTATTCTCCGGCTCAGTGCATCAAAGTAACTTGAAGATTTTCCAAGTTTATGTTTAGCACTTAGTCTTGAAATATGATGAAATAAAAATGTAGAACAAGCTCTATCATTTCAAGTGTCAAACTGCAGTTTCAAGATGCAAAATGATCACTGAGGTTTAAGTGAAGTTTCCTGAGAGGTGAAGCACTGACAGATTAAATAGTTATATCTATGAGGTATCTCAAGTTTCTGTTGGAAGCAATCAGGCTTCAATCAAATGGCATAATAATGAGATGAAGCAACTGGTACCATATCTTGTAATGTAACACTCTCAATTTCTAAGCATTATCCATACATCTTAACAGAAGCAGAACCACGGTCCTTACTGGGGGAGAGAAAACAAATTACACTTGTATTCAAAACCATAACAAATATGAATATTTTTTTTATAACTTCCCATGCTTTAAAACCAAACTGAAATTATCTTTTTTTTTAAGGAAAAATAATACTTACCAAAGTAGAAAATTAGGCGTTATGAGAAGGGCTAATGGTACATTAAGGCCACAAAGTCCTTTAATCTAGCATGGTCAATTACAAACTTTCACCAATAAACATACAGTGGTTCAACATAGAGTCTATTTTAAAACATCATATACTCTAAAAATAGTTCCATCCCAACAAGTTACCATAATAATTTCGGATTAGACTTTACTGTTTTCTAGAGACAGATGAGTCCATATAGTATGACTCCAATTTCTGACAAGTATGCCAAGCTAATAAATTGGTTAGCTTCCTTATATATGAAACTCCTTGTAACTAGAAGAACAAAGACCTGTCACTAAAAATGCTTACCAGAAAAAATTCATTTGCTTTAGCTAATAGATATGTTCCATTTTGCTGCTTTTTTTTTTTTTTTTAAAAAAAAAGACATCACACATGCAATTCACTCTATTATCATGTAACTGGCAATAAATTAGAAAATTAAACCCATCAGACATATGGAGCTGCAGATTGAAAGTTTTCAGAAACTGACAAGCTGGTAACAACCCAGATTGTAATTATGAAGTATAGAAGTCTTGAATAAAGAGACATAACTTCACTGAAGTTCATAGGAATTACCATCTCTGTGGTTTCAAAAGGGCCACTTATGAATAAAGTGCCATGGAAGTACAGAATACTTTCAAGTCAAAACCAAATGAGGTATTTTTACTTAGAGAGGATATATAGGATTCACATGATTATAATTTAGATATTCCAAAACTGTCTTACCATGGTGTAGTTGTGAGCCACCTTCATAAGCTCTGTGCATCCTTGTGCATCAGCAAACGCTCGTATTCCCAAGCAGTTGGATGGGTGCAAAAGCTTCATTAGAAAATGGCAGCAAACCTCTACTACTTGAGGGAGCTGGAGGAGGCAGGCAGCTGCTAAAAGATTTTCAATGGTGTCTTCTTTCAATTCCAGGCAGCCTGAAAAAAAAGGGTTGGTAACACATGCAAACTTATTTACTTGGTATTTACAAAACATGCAGTATCAAAAGATATTTTTTAAAATAATCATAGTTCTATATAAATAAATCTACAGAAAAAGTGAAGAAAAGAAGGATTAGTCTCCCTGATTGAACACCTCAGGGACCTGAGCTTACAATATTAGAAACATTTCTTTTTAAACTACTATTAATTCAACTATATAATAGGCATACAATGAGAGACTGTACAGTGTGGAATGGAAGAGAAGACTTAGGAATATCAACCAGGCTGTGGATGATTTTTTTGCTGTGTTTTCTTTTTTTCATTCTGACTGAAGTTGGTGATAAAATTTGTATTATGTTCAGTGGCACAGAGCAAACCTCTGTGCCAAAAAATCATTTACTTCCCTGAAAAGAATGAAATAACTTCCTAGTATAGTATGAATAAACCCATAAATCACAGAATCTGCTGAATTTGAAGGGACCCACAAGGATCATCAAGTACAAACCTTAGCCCTGCACAGGACCCATCCCAAGACTCACACCATGTGCCCAAGACTATCATTCAAATGCTTCTTGAAGTCTGTCAGTCTTGGTGCTGTGACCACACATCTTCAAACAAGGCTTAAAATCTTCCAACTTGGTGTTGCCTATTTGTAATGTGACTTTGGGATTAATTTTATCTGAGAAACATATGGCAGGCTTCTCATAGCATATCGTTCTTCCGAAATAATTTATATTAGTGAAAAGTATATATATGCATGCCTAATACTTATCTTCTATTAAATCATACTTATATTGTACTTAATTCTGTAATTTCACAAGTCAGTATCTTTACCTTGTAGATTGATGCACTTTTTAACAAATAAAAGATAGAATAAAATAAACTTTTATTTTTTTTTAATTGAGAAGTGTGTAATTCTTGTTATAATGCTCCCTCCCAACCAAAATTTTTATTTTTTTCATTAGTATCTTATAAATCTCTTGCATTAATAACTTAAGAAACCATAAATTAAAGATTACAAGGATGTCCAGTGGAACTGGAAAAAAAAAAAGCATAGGAAAATAAAAAAGTGCAAATATAATATAAATAGTAAAAAGCACTTCTGATTTTATTTTGCTTTACTTGTACATCTCAAACTATAAGGGGATTAAGTGTATATTGATCTTTCTCTTCAAAGTGATATAGTTCAAGACGTAAGATAAACTCCCATTTTTCTCCACACAACCTTTGTATTTGTTGTCACATAAAAAAAAACCCCCACACCTACAAATCTTAACAGTTCTATCCCATGGCACTAAAGAATTCTGAAGCTGTCAACTTCACAACAGTATGCCACTGAAAAGCTGCTTTATATTGCAATACCAAACCCAAAATACAGTAACATTAACACTACACATTTGATCTTTTCTACTTTCACTGTATCTAGAGCTTTCAATACATGATGGAAGCTGAAGTTATACTTTACTAGATGTAGTTAAAATACATCCTTTTGCAACCCTTTGTATTGGATCAAGTGCACAGCCTAATTTCAGTGGTTTTCCTCTGCTTATTTTTATACTTCTATTAATGTCACATGAGTTTCTCTTTATGTTATCTGACAGTTTCCTAGAACTGTCCACCACATCTTTATGCAATGTGGTCAGACAGCACACTCAGCAGCAGATTCTTGGGTGACCTCCACTCAATTTATCAATGACACTTCCACATTTGCTACATGCTTGCAGGTAATGACTAGCTCAACATACAACCTATTATCTTGAAGTCGGTTTCACTGTGTCAAGTGGAATATATCAGAAGATAGTTGTTTTCAGGTTGAAAATTATCACTCCGATACCAGAAGGAAGAAAACTAAAAATGTGCAAAACACCTGTGAAAAGTAGATGGACTGAGAAATGGAAACAAAATTTTAAAGAAAGAGAGTCCTCAATCGCCTTTATGTGTTACTTATTTTTCAACAATGAGCTCAAAAAAGTCTCTGGCCCTATAAAACCGATCCAGATACCACTTGCAAAGTAATGTAAGTATTGAAAGAATTATCATCATTTTGAGGAAAGGTAACAGTATAGTTCCATAGTTTGGCTTTTTATCACTGAATGTAGCTACCCTTAGGAGAAGAGCCCAAGTTGAAGCCACATCAATCTACTGGTTTTCAAACTGAAGATACTTTCTGTTAACTTTAAGGTAGACTAGTCCTGGAAGGGTACTAGTTGTGGGAAATAGTAGGATTAAACTAAGTTGAAGTCAATAAAAATCATTATCTATTCTATAAATTACATATTTCTTTATGCAACCAACATGGCTATTTTGAAGAAGATCCTTCACATTTTTATGAAAGAGTGTAAACACATTTCTGCCTTACACATTAATAGAGGATGTAAATATACAATGGCTTCTGGGGTATCTAGGTATATGAACATATTATAGCTTGACTTATTTTTAAATAAATTCAGAAATACTAATTTACTACTATTTACTATGATAAGAGCTAGAAAAGTACACTCAGTATGAGTTAAAGGGTTTATTGTTCTTCATTCTTTAGGCTTCAATCATAGATAAGTTTTTAATCCATCTAAATATTTTCCAGGTCTTTTATCTTCTTTTTAAACGTCAAGACATCTTCATAAATTTGTTGACAAGGGCTGTATTTGCTTTTTCAGAAGGGTGCTAAGACATTTTTATGCAAATTGCTCTGGGATATCAAGTGTTTAGCATGGTTAGAGTTTGAAAAAAGAAAGCTGTAAGGAGGTTCTATATATACAATCTTCAGACAGTTTCATATTGGCAATTAGAAGATCCAAGTATCTGTTTAAAAATGTTTAATAGGATATTCAAGGGGGCATTAATATTATTGCTTTTCAATTCACCTCCCCCTCATATTTGTATGCCATAAGTAGTCTGCAAAAAGTGCTTCAGTCTGAGAAAAACAAATTAACTAGAGCTTTAAATCTTCTTTTGTATTAAATTAATTAAGATGAAAAAAAGAGGAAAAAACAATCAAAAGAACTTTTATGTATTCTAATTGTTATTATAGATTATAGCTCTATTTGTGACAAATTTCATGAGCATTCTTTATGCAGAAATTAAAATCTCTGTCTTTAGCATGCATTCTCATAATGAATGCATAAATTTTATTACCTCATTACCCAATGGGAAGCAGAGACAATATACAAAATTCCCCAATATTCTTATTCTTTTGTTAAAACTTTTCCCAAGTTCAGGGATAGTTGTGTGGTTGGTTTTTTTTTTGTTTGTTTGTTTGTTTTTGTTTTTGTGTGTTTTTGGTGGGTTTTTTTTGTTTTTTTTGTTTGTTTGTTTGTTGGTTGTTGTTGTTATTATTATTATTATTATCATCATCATCATCATCATCATCATTGNTTGCTTTTATTCTATCTTCTACACAACTGACTACACTTTAGAACTCTTTTTTTATTTCTAGGGAATCACTGCATATCGGACCACCCTTGGACGATGTTAATAAGGTCAGCATTTCACAGCTAGTGACCAATAGATGGGACCTTTGGTGGGACCACTCAGTAGGTATTGCTCATTTTCTCTGTGCATAAGCAATAAATTTTCATCCAGATTTGTAATGCATCATAATATCATTTTACCTCATGTGCACAGTAATTTTTTGTCTCTTTTGTAATTACTCACATCCATTCATGGCAAGACTCTTCCACATTCTTAAAATAGCTGTGAGTAAGGGTGTAAAAGTGAAGTCATTGCAAGTGTCAAGGAATTAGAAACAAAGGCTGGAACTAATTCTTTGTAATGAGATATTTAAAATTTTACCTTTCTATTTCATGTGTCTTGATCAATTGTGTTGCAGTTCTGAAGTGCTGCTGAATGGAATTATTTTCATAGGCTAACCAGTCATAGCAATGCAGCTTTTAGGTGTCATTTTTTAAAAAAATAAGGCAGTAAATTGTATCAAGATAATATTTATTCAGATTTTGCATAGTAGATGAATTGCTTACAATTATGACTACAAGAAATTGCTTTTTTGAAAAAGCATCAAATTCCAGTGATGACTCGAAAAAGCTTATAAAAAAAGGTATTATACTTTATATTGCTATAATAGACCTTTCTGCCATTGCTTATCATTAATCTTTCCAAGTCTCAGGTACTTGCCAGGCAGCCCCCTGAGCTAATCACTCCTTTTACAGTCCATGGAGAGAAATATGAGGTGTTAGAGCAGTTTTCACCTGCCCTGTTATAGTCACGTATTTCAGACTGAGATGAATCACTCTCTGAATGGCTATTTCTTGTTTTCAGTTACAAAAGGAACACCTTCATTGAGTTACAGATACACTGCTGATATTTATATTTGCTGATATGAATTCAGTGCATCTGCTCCCAAACACAGGAGTTGAATCATCAAAATCATCAGGTTTCAGGTGACAAAATGCTCTTTGGTTTGATCAGTTCTCTCTGTTACTGTCAACTCCTGGCAATGACACAGTGTGTAAATTACCTCTTATGTCTATCCATGAATATCAGGCAATGAAGAATCAAAAAAAAAGTATTTTCCCTTAGCAGAACATCTTTTAGTCTCCAGGTGATTTCTAAAGGCAATGTTAGGGTTTTGATTTTGAGCTATGCCTTACAAGATAAATTCTACATTGTATCATCATCCATACTTTTCATAAAGGTGAAGTTGTTTTCAGAAAAGAAAACAGGACGCAATACATTCACTTTGCAGAGGTTTCTCCTGATCAAACTTTTTTTAATTTTCTATTAATTATTTGCTGCAGACAACATTCATCTGTTGCAAGCGAGGAAGACAGGCACTCTATGGCTGATTGTGTTCATTTAGAATCACAGAATCACAGAATGGTATGAATTGAAAATGATGTTGCAGATCATCTAGTTCCAGCCCCCTTGCCACGGGCAGGGACACCTTTCACTAGACCAGGTTGTTCAGAGCCCCATCCAGCCTGGACTTGAACACTGCCAGGGATGAGGCAACCTGTTTTAGTGCGTCATCAACCTCATAGTAAAGAATTTCTTCATATTATATAATCTAAACCTACTCTCCTTCAGTTTGAAGTGTCTGTCCTGTCAGTCCATGCTCAGAAAAGCATTCACTTCATTCAGATACGTAACTTTCAACTATGATTAAATGGTCAATTACATTGCCAACCAAAAAAAAAGTTGGTAGTTTCTTGACTACCAAGCATGACTTCAAAATTATGAAATTTGGAATGTAAAATGAATTTTAAATTTATATTTAAGCATTATTATGTATAAAATAATTTCATCAATTATTCCAGAGCCATAAAAATATGCACGTTGACAAAAATTAAAAAGCATCCATCACAGTAATATGAGAGTTATTATAAATTAAATAGAATCACTCTTTTAAAATACTGTATAACTATTTACGCCCTAATCATGTTATATCTTTAAGTAAGCGGACTAAACTGGTCTAATCACATGATCATTTGTCAGTACTGCCAAAGTCCACTGTATTTAAGTGGTATGGAAATTTCCAACATTGCAGAGCGATAAGGAAATGCTATCAACAAACAAAAATCCACCCTGAGCTCGAAACTTCTTGCAAATGTCTGGCTAAAGATTAAAAAAGTGTATTAGCCAAAAAAAAATCCATGATGTGTTACCTTTTGATTTCCTGGTCTGGGAAAAAAAAAACCAAAAAAAAAAAAAAACGACCAAAACCCACCAAACCAAAACACCTTTGTTGTATAACTGAAATGTCATGTTTACAAAGAAAATTTGTCCACTGACTTATATACATCTCTATATACTGTATATACTTATATACATCTCTATTTAGATAGAGACATTAAGATGTTATTTTCTCCTTATGAAGCAACTGCCATTCATGTGCCTTATCTCACTTTCTGTACTTTAACTTAGTCACCCGAAAGATATACATACAAGTAACAGGAGTAAAAAAGATAAATCATTTTAGCTGTGAGTCTAATATTCATAAAACCTTTTTGACAACTGTGAATAAAGATATGTTAGCACTCTGAGACTGAAGATATGTTTTTCCATTGGTTATAGAAAACTTGTTAAAATATAAATATCATTGTTGGGATTATGTGCTAAATATTAATAGTTTGTACTTGCATAGATGGTCATTATATTAGTAATATAATAATTCAACTATTATACAGCCATTGTATTTGGAAATGTTAAGCTCAATTTTATATATAAATAGAGAAATACAAACTCACAGTTTAAAACAAGCAAAGAAAAAACCCCAAGAGTTACATCAAAAAATGCACAAATGTAAACAACATTTTCTAACTAAATTTCAAACAGCACAGTTCTTGCACTCATACACAAAATAGGCTGGGAGATTACAAGAAGTATTCCCAAAAGCTCATTTCATATATAAGGCCTTAGCCTCACTTAAGTTTTTTTAGTCAATGGACTTCAATACTTATGTTTGCTTCCAGACTATAGGTCCTGCTCATCATGCAGCACACACTGAAAACCATTCCAGGAACTTACTTTTGGAAACATAAGCAAACTTCATCTTGAGAAGTCGGGCAAGTTTCATTCCAAAAGAATTGTACGAAATACGAGGTATATCTTAAAGAGATACAGCCTTTCTATTACACTGAACACAATCAAGCCTTGACCTCTGGTGGGAAAAAAAAATTAAAAAAAAAGGAAAAAATGTCTCAAGGACAAAGAAGCTCAGCTTTCGGATTTGAAGGAGCAGTAGTTTATTCTGCAGTCCTGAAGCCAGTTCAGAAGCAGAACACTCACCTCTGCCAGAATAAGCTTCTTAACTTCTTAGGTGATGATTTGGCAGCTTGTGCTACAGTAGCACAGAGCAGTCTGAATCCACACTTAGAGAACAAAAAGTTACAGAAATTAAGGCACCAATTGCCAAGAAAAGATTTTTGCTTATGAGTCCACATTATAGCCTAATGAGTTGCTTTGGGTTGGACTGCACTTCTGGAAGAAGTGAGTACTAGAGTCACATCCTGTTCTGTGGGTACATTTCAGCATAGATGCTGTCAGATGGGCATGGAATAGAAAGGGAGTGAAGGTGTTTTAGCATGCAGGGACAGGAGTAGAAAAACACTTGAAAGGTGAGGACCACTTTAACAAACAGCCATTGCAATTTTCAAGATTCTTTTGCTTTCTTTTGGAACTGTGGATACACAGCTAGGCAACTGAGCTCAACAGACTGGATACGGATACACATCTTCACGGCAGGACCTCCAGAGAGAAGCATGTTAAAGAGGTACACCACGCTACAGCAGCCTGTCTGATCACTTCAGTGATGCTATTTATTTATGTATTACGCTATGTATTTAACGTTCAGTACTTGGTTTAATCTCTCTTTGGAGATTGAGAACTTTGAACCTAGCAAGGGACAACTTTCAAATACACCCTGCAGTGTGCACTAGGTTAACTGCCTTCCCCCTCCATATTACTGCTTCCCTGAATTTACTCTTACTGATTTCTCAGGAGTAGCAGATTGCACCACAGTACAAGGCGACACAGTTACTAGCTCTCTCCCCATAATATTCTAGATCATTCTGAATACTCAGAATTTATGGATATCCAGTTCAGAGCTGTTTTCCAAGCAATTCTCATATACATTGCCAAAAGAATGAGAGAACAGCTGGTTCCTAATACATAATTGCCAGTTCTGTCTCTTAATGAAGTACCCTGGGTAAAAAGAGGAACAATAACAATTTGTTTTAGTGTATAACTTTAAAAATGAGGAAGGACTTGGTGTTTCAGTGACAGGAATGGAAAACAACTGCTCCAGTTGGAAACAAGATTCTCTGAGCAGGGATTGCTCAAACAAACAAACAAACAAAAAATAAGGAGGCAGTCAGTTTCTGCAGTTCTTTAAGATAAATGTGTCTATGAAGTTTTTTTCCTACAGAACTGAATTACATGAAAGCCCACAGTTTGTTTTAGGACCAGAAACATATTCAGTGAAGCAAGGTATTTATTTAATTCCAAGCAGGCTGACATCCACAGATGAAAGAAGACGACAATCTACTCCTACAGTTACGCTGAGAAACTTTGAAATCAGACTCTGGTACTGTATACATGGACAGTATAGATGAGAGTTCAATTCAGGAATTATCCTTTTTGTTGCAGTAAGGCTTTGCCAATGCATAAATAAGAATTTTATGAGAAAACTATTTGAAAACATCAATCTTGTCAGTTGCTCTAGCACCAGTAAGAAATGCAACTGGAACAAAGGTGTATATGAACTTGGAAATGTAGTCAATGCAGAACATCCATGAACATATATCTGAATGATGGCTCTAAAGATCATGAGATTACTACCACTTCCTACTTCCCAAATTGGAGCAACTCTGATAAAGAAACCTTCTTTGGATAGTTCTCTTTGCAACTCCCTCTTTACTGACTCCTGAAAAGGAGTTTATAACAAGCATCTGCTTCTAGAAGAGAACTTCACAGGGGATCCTCCATATCCAGAAATTAAGTTTATTCAAGGTCTACCAGCATCTAATGTGATTCATGACCATTTTTCTATACTCTCCATTACACAACGGCTAAGAAAGTCTTCCGGATCAATTAAATTACCTTAATTTGTCCTTTTATCACTCACCCCAGAGTTCCTGGAATGAATGATCTCCCATCTGAAATGAATGGAAATTCAAAGGCTTATTCTCTGAAAGTGTAAAGTCAACCATCAAGTGCATAGCAGAGCAAATGTAGTGGGACAGCAACAGGTAACAGCCTCCTGCAAAAAGTGCTCTTTAGACATGGACCATGTTCACAGGCATCTCTAACATGATAGTACAGAACAAATAACTTGAACAAACTCAACATGTCATAGAGAAAGAGGCAGGGACCTTCACAGCATACACAGTATCAGGGGACACTCCAATTTTCAATGTGATTGGTATCTACTAGAGGGGAGTAGCCTGAAGCACTGCAAACAGGCTAGCAGCACCTAAAAGCCAGGGATTGGTTGTCCTAGCATAACCCTTATGTTGTATCTATGAAGTTAAGCTTGCCTGGGACTTCTCTATAGCACTGAGACTAATGGGAATGAAATGGCCTCAGTTACACACTAAACACTGTCATCCTCCAAACCACAGTAGTCCCATTTGAACAGCACGTTGTAGAACAATCCTGTGGCTGCGATAACCTCTGGACTCAACGACACTATTAACTGGCACAAGCCAAAAGTATGCTGAGAGTGGTTCTCACTGTTTATTCATACAGACAACTGAGCTCAGCAATTAAAAAAAAAAAAGAATCCCCAAACCAAAACCAAGAAACAAACCTCCCTGGGATGTTTAATTAATACAGTTTCTGTTCTGCAGGAACCTAAGGGTCTTTGTGCTTACAGGCATTTTCTTGCTACACCCCTGATGTCTGCCCTGTGTTATTAGCGATAACTCTGACAAAGACACTAGCCAGTTTTAATTAAAGAATCCCCCAAATAAAATCTAATTAAAAGCTATCTAGTAGGGCTTGAACCCTTTCCATGTATGATCTATTCTCTTTTTTCTTTTTTCAGATATGATCAATAAAACAAGGATTTTAGTTCTCTGTTAGTTAAATGGTTTTTGCTTTTTCAGTTTCATTAATAGTATGAAAGAACCAGCCTACCCTTCTGATCACTGTTGGGAATGCATGCTAATTAGATACCCTGATACAGTATAAGGAAATCTATAGTAACCTCACAGCTCTGTCGTAACTTCAAAGGAAGGCTCCCAGAGTTACCAAGAGCAGCAAAACACCAGAATATCAATCTGTAGTTCCACTTCTATCTGAACTATTTGCGCTAAATTGCACATGATGAAAACTCAAGTTTCAAGAAGAAAGAAGCATTACTTAAGAAGATGAGGTAAAGAAACACTCTTCTGTATTACTGCTTATACTGAACTCTAAAAAGATCAAGGAATACATGTCCATGTGTCCCATGGCACTAAGCCAGTATACTCAATCCTAGAATTTTTGCTATCAATCATCTTGTTGCTTGAGAAATGAAACACTCTTTCTGCAGAGTCATTGTACATAAGTGTCAGCTTCAGATTTCCTCAGCTGGCTCACAAGCAGCAGACACGGAAAGGAGAAAGTTTTCTTTCCTATTAAGTCATAGTTCTGTTATATCACAGACAAAACACACTTTGTCTATTTGAATAAACCAACAAAATGCAGTAAAGTGTGGGTAGACTAATGAAGTTGCATATTTTTTTACTGGTCAAATATATCCTTCACAAAAAAGCAGTGGAAAAACAGTTTCAATTTACCATTTTGGATCTGTGTAAACTACAAGAAGGATATAATTTAGATGGAGTGCTTTTCTAATAAATTTACAACATATATATAATTTGAATTATACAAGTTGTAATTACACTATAATTTAGCATATGTCATTAGACAACTTTGTGCTTATTTCAAATAAAACAATATGCAGTCACTATCTTATTATTTACAAAAAAAGTTTTCTAAAAAAAAAAAAAAAAAGAACACTTCCAAAAGAACCTCAAAGTTGATCTAACATAGTTCACAGTACATATTTTAACACATCTTAATCTTCAATCAAATTGTGCTTTATAGGTACATCTATCACATTAACTTTATATAATTAGTCATGTTGAATCTTCACAGAAACTTCAACACCTTTTATTATCTGTAAATCAGTACTTTTGGTAGTCTAATTTTCTATCTTCCTATTACTACTCTTAGAAGTAGTAGAAGGCAGCTGCCTTCACTCAGGAGCAGCTCTTATCAAGGCTATACAGGACTTGATGCTCTGCTGGTCTCCATGCAACTCTATCTTGCTAATTATTTAGAAGCCTATTTGCTTACACATGACTGAATACAGTCCAGCTTCAGTGTGTCATGACTCTATCATCTACATATTTAGGAGATACAGGAGAGACAACTTACTATTTTATAAAGTCTTCCATAATGTAAGTAAGTACTGTACCTCCTTTATTTAACAGAGTAGTATTTTCTTTAAGCAGAAAAAAAAGAAGGAAAAAGGTTTTAAAAAAATAACAACTATTTTAAAAGAAGTAAAAGACTGGGAAAGAATTCAAGCAGGCAAAAAAAAAAAAACAGACAAAAAAGCGCCCATTGTATCTTACTTAACCATTCACCCAACTTTACTCCTATAAATAGCCTCAAAAAAATGACTGGCTTTATTTAATATGCTGATTTCTAAATGATGGTAAGCTCTTCCTGAAGTTGATTAGAATTTAAAATGTTTATTTTCCTTTGCAAAGTAAGTAATATCCTGACTTCACATAATTGGCAAAGAGACAATATACACCCTTTTTCGTGGTAGGTTTTGTTTGTTTGTTTTTTTTTCTAAATTAAATTTGCAAAAGTTGCTATCTACCTACTTGGTCTCCCATTGAGATATTAGTTATTTCTTTACTTGTTAAGACTTTGTAAAGGCTCCGTATCGATACAAGAAATTGCTCTTAATAATTAACACACATACCATTATCATAAAAAATGGGACATCTTGAAAAAAAGTGTAGTCTTTACTTTGTAAGGTTTATTAGGTTTGTGTGGCAAGGTTTTACACACTGGTGAGGGAGCCACAGGAGTGGCTTCTCTGAAAAGCTCCTGGAAGTCTCCCCCATGTCTGACAGAGTCAATGGAAACTTTATGATGGACTTGCTGCTGGACAAGGCCGAGCCCATCAGTGATGGTGGAAGCACCTCTGGGATAATATATTTAAGAAAGAAAAAACAGTAATTGAGCAGAAGAAAATTGCAGCACGAGAAGAGAGGAATGAGAGTATGTGAAACAGCCGTGCATACACCAAAGACATGTAGAAGGAGGGGGAGTAGGTGCAGCAAGCGTCTGAGCAGAGATTACAGTGGAGCCCATGGTGAAGACCATAGTGAGACAGGTTGTGCCCCTGCAGCACATGGAGGCAGATATCAAGGGGGAGCAGATATCTACCTGCAGTCCATGGAGGACCCCACATTGGAGCAGGTGGATTCCTTAAGGAGGCTGTGACCCCATGGGAAGCCTGTGCTGAAGCAGGTTCCTGGCAGGACCTGTGGACCTGTGAAGACAAGAGGCTTCACTGGAGCAGGTTTGCTGGCAAGACCTGTGACCCCACAGGGGGACCCATGCTGGGTCAGCCTGCTCCTGAAGGACTGCACCCCATGGGAGGAACCCATGCCAGGGCAGCTTGTGAAGAACTGTAGACCATGGGAAGGAATCACATTGCAGAAGTTCATGGAGCACTTACTCCTGTGGGAAGAACCCTATGCTGGCACAGGAGAAGAGTGTGAGGAGTCTTCTTCTTGAGGACTAAGGAGTGACAGTGTGTGATGAACTGACCACAGCCCCCATTCCCTGTCCCCAGTGTGCCACTAAAGGGGAGGAGGTAGAGAAAATGGGGAGTGAAGTTGAACCTGGGAAGATGGGACAAGTGGGATAAGGTATTTTAAGATTTGTTCTTATTTTCTCGCTCTGATTTGATTTGCAATAAAATAATTTCTCCAAGTCAGGACTGTTTTGACTGTGACAGTAATTGGTGAGTCATCTCCCTGGGTCCTTATCTCAATCCATGAGCTTTTCCTCATATTTTCTCTCCCCAGTTGAAGAGGGCAGTGATAGTAGAACTTTGGTAGAACTCTGCTGTCCAGCCAAGGTAAACTCACCACAATGGGGAATTACCCATGATAGACATAGCAGATGTTAACAACTCTCATTTCAGAACAATATACCAATCTTTCCTGAGGTCTCTGAGGTACAAAACCTCCCTTTTGCTGAACTTTAATTCTGATATTTTGCAACACTGTTTGATTATATTGCTGAAAGGTCTGGTATCAGTTCAGGATCTTTCTATCTATAATGATATTTTCATAGATATGCATATTTTATCCTTCTTGAATCCTAATTAAAAATGAAATAATTTCACTAGATTCTAAAAAAAAAAATACAAACCTGACTGAATTACAGTTAATTAAATGTGGAAAGGGTTCCCTTTTTGAAATAACATCTCAACATATTTGCATTGTACTCTTAACTTCTACATTTTAGCAAACAAGCCCATGTTCAGCTGTATTTTTTCTGAAATGTTCAGTTGTCCTCAGGGAAAAACTTCTCTGTAACAGCAGCAACTATATATGAAATCCTTCTTTTTGTTGGTGTTTTTTAATCTTCTTGAGCTAAGGAGGAAGTGGCAGGAAAAAGAAAATAGAAGAGTGAATAACTTCCAATTTGTCAAAATAGTTTGCTGTTCCTGAGGTAAAAGAATAAAGAGCTAAACTGGTCACAGACATGAGTAGCTGGCTATTTTCTTAACTTTTCAGTGTTCCCCTTGTCCACATCCATCCAGCACAAGAAAAAGTGAACTGACTCAAAGGAAAAGAGGACATGAACTAGACAGGTAGTAAATAAGAAATCAGAGGGTAAGAAAAGAGATAAGAAACTGTGAAGCTAGATAAATCATGAGAAATGACAGAAATGAAAGGGAAGGGAAAAAATAAGGTTTTGATCTGGCAAGTTCAAGGGAAAATATAATGATTAACTGAGAACCAAAAACTGTATTTAGTTTCAATAAACTGAGTAAATTTGGGACAACTTTCTAGACATTACCTGTTATCACTGAATTCTCCATAGCACATTTGAAAGATCTGGTAAGTATTAATGATAAGCCTGTGTATCCAAGCTATACCCAACATTTGTTAGAGAGATTGCTAGATGGATTTGGCTAAAACTGCCAGGATCAATATAGATAATTGTGTTCCGGTGCCTTCAAATGTTCCCCAGCACTGTTTAATTTACCAGTGTAATTGTAGCTAGGAAATTTAGTTGCCTGCTAAGACATCTGATGCAGAGAAAAGGAATAGAAATAAACCAACATGAATTTCAAGAGATAAGGATGCAAGCTAAGAATAAATAAGGATAAATCCAGCACAAAGAACCCAATGGAAGAGAAATGCAAGACAGAGTAATCAAAACCAGAATGGTTCATGGCATCCAATAAATGTACTCTTTTAACATGTAAAGTAGTCTCACATTTCCTAAATCTCATCCCTCTTCTATTGTCAGCAAGTATTTGTGAAATTTGCAAGTGTAAACTTCTGAATATATTTTTTAAGTCTTATTTGGTCTCTAAAAGAGGTTAGGAAAAAAAAGGATAGTGATGTATTACCACTACGAGTGACAGAAACTAGACACCTTACTTAACACCTTAAGTTTCTAATTCTTCAAAGTGATGTTCCAATAGCACGTAAGGTTGCCATTTCTCACATAATTTGGACTTTGTGTGACTGTAAAAATGAAAGAATATTGCATATGCAAATTCACATGAGGCAAATTAGAAAACAGGAAGTATGCTAGCTGAGGAGTTCTCTTTTCATCCATTTATGAAGGCTGATCCTTATTTACCTAACATCAAAAAGAAACTTCCAACTTATTCACCTCACAAAATAGAGTACATCAGAAGGCATAGACAAATCAAGGAGTGTAAAGTGGCTGAAAATCTTTATCTTTTGTAGGAAGCAGGAGTTCATTTTTTCTACTTTTTCATTGCCTTATCCAGCCTCCAAAGTTCTCAGAGATAACAATAAAGTTCTGAGATGGCTTAATTCATATTGCAAATGGTTACGTTTTTTATTCTATCTTTCTTCTGTATGTCCTTCTTTTCTTAATCTAAACTTACATGTTGCCTTTTGTTGTCAACAACAACTGTGCCATACGTTTCCATTAGATCTTTTAGTGAAAACTGAGGCACAAGAATCATGCAGTATTTGAGTATTTCCACAGTTCCCAGGGAAACAATGTGTCCCTCATCTTCCTCTTGCCTCCTCTTTCTTTTGCCTTCCTCTTACAGAATGATTTAACATTACCAGTAAGGTCTTTTGCTATTCTGTGCCAAAGTATTCTTGATTTTGCCCTAATATCCTTCTGCCATTCACTTTAGACTCATACCAAGGAATCAGACTGTATCCTTCCTATGCTTCCTAAGAACTACTCACACGTTCTTCATTTCATGGATCCCTACGCTGAAACCCTCTGGATGATGTACATTCCTGAATGGCAAAACTATAACTGAAGGGAGTAGTCACTAACCTTTGAACATGAAGAGTACTACATAAATGGTGGTCTGACATTCCTAGAACATGTATATGTCAAACATTGTTCTCAAAAAGAGCATTTTTAACTTAAAATTATATTTATTTGCAGTTTCTGTTTCCTATTAATATGATAAAGCTATTATGTCATGAAAAACCCAGTACATATCCTGATTAAATATATCAAAGCAAACAGCAACTTGTGATTAAATTATTATATGTGTATTTATAGAAAACGAAAACTGCAGTGATTGGAGTATTCATTTAAAATTGAAGCTAAATCAAATATACAATAGAATCATCATGATAAAATACCATTAATTTAAACAATATAAGGATGTCTTTTAGGAAACAAATAGGAAAAAACATCTATTTTATATTTATGTGATTCAAGTCGAGGAAAGACAAATCTTCTTATTGGCATTTCCTCTTTTCTAATTACTTTATTTCGTAACATTAGTATTTTTATTAATGCACTTCAGTCAGATTGTGCATAACAAGTTGCTTAAGAAGGATAAACCCCAAATCTATAATGCACTAAAATGTAAAAACTATTCAGAAGAAAGCTTAGAGTTATTAACTCTGAGTTGTGAGTTATTCATAAGTTTACATTACACAACAGAGTACTAGCCTATAACAGGAAATGAAAGTGAAAATATCCAGCTCCTAAGAAAACCTTTTAAAACGTTTGATTATTTTAAACGATTTGTTCAATTGTTTAAAATTTCATTAAGACATCAATATAGGGCTATTCTTAAAAAAATACTGCAGTTCCTTCAGTGATCTTATGTAATCTGAATTATGTGCATATGAGGCACTCTTTTTCAGTATTTGAAAACCAAGAAAAATATATAATTTTCTTGACTGCCCTATTGTACTTGCCAAGTCTGACATATTTAACAACTTGGAGATAAGAGATAACAATCTGAATTCAGCCCTAGAAACGATAAATAAGCATTTTGGATGATTAAGATAATGTATGCAGTACAATACCTGTATATGCAAACTGAACAAGATCCCACAGTGCATTGGGGTCTATGCCTTCCATTTTGATCTCTTCTTGCTTGGCTTCACAAACATCACTTGTAAACATGGCAGCAAAGTAGTCAGAGACAGAACTGAGGACAAGTCTGCAAAAAAGTTAGAAACTGGTATAATTTGCATTGATATATGTATTAGAAATTTCATAGATATTTAAACCTTTCAAAAAACGTATTTTCAGAATAGTTATAAGTTACCAGGAGCAATATACTATTAATGCATATAGGCAGCGAAATACAGCATGACATTTCATTCTAATTTGGTTTTGTCTCCTGTGATATGAACCAAGTGGCACTTTAGCATATGTCTATAAAACAGACATAGAAATTATCGCTCAGTCTTTCTGATAATCTTCCAATCATGCAGATATCCCAACTGTTAACAAGATAACCTTTCAGTATCAAAATCAACACATTTCATACTCCAGAAGTACTCTTCATTGTATCTTAAAGGTTTATTTTTATAAACTTCAAATACAGCATGTGACTTCAGACAATCTACCAATCTTCAATAAAACTGTTAGTAGCTTAACATGTTATTCACTAAAAAAAATAATAGAATCATTGTGTAATGCAATGTTTTTGTTAAGAAACATTTCCAAGGAAAATAATTTCAAAATACCTACAAAATGTGCATGGCTTGTTCTTTAGGGATCTGATTTAGATAAATCAAAACCACACGAAGTATCAGGTATGATGGTAATTACTGGGACTTTAAGCTTAGGCATTCTTCTAAATAACATCTACAGTGAAATTCTGATCTTGTTAGGAGTGAATATTCCCAGATTAACTTGAAATTGAAATGTGGTACAGCTATAAATAGTGTGCCACATGCTTCCACAAAAGATGGTTACATTTCTGGATTAATTTGAAACTATAATATATAAACACAATAAAAGACACAACTGAAGAACTTGGAAACCAAGAAAAATATTTAGCCTTTACTAAGTATATTGTTAACTATTTTGTTCAAGGGAAATAAATGATAAATAAAAAAAAAAAAAAAGAATTAGTAAAGATGAGTTAATGTTTATCAGCCAGCACAGTAATTATTGTTTTTGCTCTCTTAGCTCATTCCAATAACAAAGAAAAGAATGAAAGTTTGAATTGGCTTAATAATTTTACAGTGCTTTAAGCTACTATATTTTACCTGCAAGTATGGCAGCTTGAAGGTATATATATGGCCTTTACTTTGTCTCTAATGATGGGGAATTACTAATTAGGTATAGTAGCTTTATCACTTTTTGTTTTGTGCTCAGCTCTAGCAATCATGAATTTTAGAAGCAAATATCCTAATTCATAAACAGGTCACATTTCTATTTATGTAATTGCTAAAACCCCATACTTTAGTGCTGCCTCCAGAAACTCCTATTTTTTATCACTATTTTTCATCACTGAGGAACCTGTACTTCTATTTGTTATTTCCATTTTATTTTACTTAAATATTTATTTATTACCTTTAAAACCCTTCTTCAAATAATTTTTGACCACTTACAAACTTTATTAACTGTTAATAGATGCTTAACAAAATAAAAATAGAAAAGAAAAAAATGAAATATTGATGATGTTCTATGAAACAAAATCTCTCACAGCCAGCAAAGATATAATTTAGGTATGTGATTGAGATTTCCATTTGAGACCATTTTGCTTAAGCTGTTGCTTCAGATTTACTAACCATCATTTAAAAATTCAACTAGGAGTCTTCAACTTGGTCACTTGCTAGAAGCAAAGCCAAAACCATTTGCTGCATCAAAAGTAATGGATGAATGAACAGAAATTAATACACTAGTTAATGACCAATGGAAATATTTTCAATCAGTAGTTTCTTATATTTCTAATTTACATCATTTATGTTCACAAATAATTTATTATATAAACTTATTGTCTATGTATTGTCAAATATTAAAAAAAAAAAAGCCCAAACAACAGAGGCAGAACAGAAAATAAATAACAGAAGGATTAGATCTCTTTCACAAAATTCTACAAAAATGTGTGAGTTTCCACAATTTCTCTGAGGAAAGTCAAAGTCATTGAACGGATTTCAGTTGCAATGGAGCATTCAGTCTACAGGACCAGACAAGAACCAGTCCAAAGTGAAAAAAAAAAAAAGAGGGAAAAGAAATAATACAAATGTCAGGTCCTCAGTGTTACCCAATTTACTTAGAAGTTTGCACCACCTATTAACAAAGATGGCTTAACTCAGCAGAAAGGCTCTGTGATGTAGCAGCTCACCTCAGCAAGCAAGACAAGCTTTTGAACAGAGTGATAAAGTACAAGGATTGTTTTTTTTAAGTACTATATGTTAATCAATAGTTAACAGAAATAATGAAGCAGCTACTTCATCAATATAACTATAACCAAACAGTTAACTGATTTCAAGACACTAACTTTTACCTTGGGAAGTGCTCTAAAAGTTGAACTAAAGTGAGAGGAACTTGCTAATTACACTTAATTCTGAAAGGTGACACCTTTTGTACAACTTAATTGTGTTTCAGTGTTGAGATAGAAGATGAAAAGTGAGAAATCAAAGAGATCAATGAATTTGTAATGATCTGCTGCTTTTTGTAGATCAGAAGGCTCCAAACATCCCTAAATCTTGGTTTAAAGGCATGTTGACCTATTAATCAAGAAAGGTCAGCTATCTCAGGATGTCACCTTTTTCAGCTGCTGATCTGTCAGAGAGAATACATAATAAACTCTTTCATTCTTGAGGCTCATAGCAAGTAACTTGTGACTTAAAATGAATTTGTGGACCCAGAAAGCTTTTCTCCAGATTAAGGGATTTTTCTACCTTTACAACTAAATTCAGCCAGATATATTTCTGGTTTGTTTTATAGTAACCAATAAAACTAAATATTGATTGGATGAGTCATTGCTTTAAGACGTGATGTGTTGCTCTGTAGGGGACACCAGAAGTGTCCCCTACACTATGTGTCTTTACTAATAGTAAAGCTCTACTCATAGCTCTTTACTGATAGCTGCTTTACAGCTCTTCTTGCAGCAGGCAAAGATTTTCTGTATGTATAGAGAAGGCTCCATGATTTCATAAATGTTAAGGCTTGCAGAACCTATATTAAGGTATATCCACGCATGCCCTTGAAATAATTTTAGGAAAAAAAGAGAGCAGACAGTTGTCATCTGAATGGTACACAAGAGTACCATTAGTAACATGCATCAATAGTAACCATTATCAAAGTGCAATCACCTTGCTAATTATTCAGGAACATCAGATTAGCTCATTATCATATCAGGAATTCACATTTATTGGGTAAAGAAGCAATGAGTCTCTAACACTTATATTGATGAGAATATTCTCATACTTCCCATCATAACTATTGATATTGACATTGTGTTCTGTGTGCTTACCTCATTTTGGAGAGAATGGAAGAGAACTATGTCCTAAACTTTTTGTCCCCAGACCACCGCAGTAACTTTTATAAACTAGCCCATTCATAAAGGCAATTTTAAGAGAACAACTAAATAATATTACTATAACATCATCATCACCATCATCATCATCATCATCATCATCATCATCATCATCATCATCATCATCATCATCATAATAACAATTCCAAGGAACAAAATTAGAGAGGCAGATTGAATTTTAAAGAGGATTAAGCCTGAAACAAGAAAGTTTACTTTTTCTCCTTACTCAAACAGCTTCCTGCCATTTTAATTTTTTATACAAGTGACACCAGTAGTCTACACTAAGTGTTTTCTCTTTACCCTGAGGACCATGCCTTTCAAGTTTACATTCTCTTCTTTGCTTAATTCATCTTCTTTTAATTCTTTCACTGTTTCCAGAAACTAAAGTGTAAATACAGTAAGTGCTTCTATCCTATTCTACAAACTGAAACACAAAGTTACATCCCACTATATTCTTAGGTTGTCACAATGTTTTTAGGAATGTTACACAAATCCAATGTCAACATTTCCAACAAATATCTACCAGAGCTTTAGTTTTCTTCGGAAACTGCAAGTAATGAACATATCATATTTGCCAGATTTGACAACAAAGTCCATTGTCCAAAACACTTTGCCCGTGTGTTTGTGGTCTTGTGTCAGTTTTGAAGATACCTGCAACTGCAGCCAGTATGCGGAACTCTTAAGCTATAACTTCTCAACATTTGGGAATGGGCAAGACAGGTAAAATGTCACAGGCATGAAGATAAGAGCTGATGAGGATCCATTATTATGCAAATACAAGGCAGAGCTCAGTGTTTTTTCCCTGAAGAAAACCCACATAATTCAGACATACCATACATATTTGATTGTAGAAAGATGACACAATCAACTGTGATACTCAATTTGTGGGCTTTATGATTTCCTTTATTCACTGTAACTCCACATGAAAAAAGGGGAAAAAGCTTGCATGAGAAGAAAAAGTCCAGTTTTATCTTCTTTGAACTATCAGCAGAAATCTCAGAAACACAAGTGTTAGGTTTGACGAAAACATAGAGATTGATCTGTGAAGTTATTAGATAAAGTGACTGCTTAAGTATCTAGACTTTTTAAAGTCTATTTGTCATCCTTTTATTTTAGAACTCCTTTGTACAAAATTACACAATAGACCATCACTACTATTTTATCTTCACAACCCATTCCTCCATAGAGCTTGGTTCGGTCAAATCCTTGTGTGTGATTTTCAGTCCCATTTTTGATGGTGGGCTGTCACATCTTCCTGACTCAAGTACTTCTTATATGGCCCTCTTCATCATTTTGTCATGCAACTGAATTCTTTTGTTTTATTTTCATATTCTGTATCATTTAGACCCTCAGTCATTTTATTTTCTTGTAATAGATCAATTTGAAAGGGTAATCAATCCCTTAAACATCAATGTCAGAGCCAGTTTCAGATAATTCAAAGTATCTAATTCATCAACATAGGCCTGGCACTGACCTATAAAAACCCTGCCCCCCTCTGGACCACATGATGGAAGCCAGACAGGGCGCTCAAGGCACCTCAGGAGAGATTAGGCAGCTGAACATTTCTTTTTACTTTCTTCTTCAGACATCTCATCCTTGTTTCTTTCACCCTTCAAAGTCCATCTCAGTCACTGCACCTACTTCTACTCCATAAAGTAATACCATTAGTAATCTGGTTTAATACTATCATAAAATATCTCAAGTTGAAAGGACCCATAAGGCTCCTTGCAGGACTACCTAAAACTAAACCAAAAATAAACTGTATGACTAAGCCTACGATCCAGATGCTCTTTGAACTCTTCCCACTTCCCTGGGAAGCCTGTTGGAGTAACTCACCACTTTCCTGGTGAAGAACCTTTTCGTAACATCCAATCTGAACTTCCTCTGACTCAGCTTCATTCCATTTCCTCATATTCTGTCACTGGTCACCAGAGAGGAGATCAGCATCTCCCCCTCTGCTCCCTCTCCCCTTAAGGAAGCTGGAGACTGTGATGAGGTCACCACTCAGCCTTCTTTTCTCTAGACTGAATGAACCAACATCAGCTGCTCTTTGTAAGTCGCCCTCCTCTGGACTTCCTCTAACAGTGTGATGTCCCTGTACTGTGGCTCCCAAAACCGCACAGAGTGCTGGAGGTGAGGCCTCACCAACACAGAGTAGAGCAGGACAATAAGCCCCCTTGACTGGCTGGTGATGCTTTGCCTGATGCACCCCCAAAGGTTGGCCCTTTGCTGCCGGGGCACTGCTGACTCATATAAAACTCGCCACCAACACGAATCCCCACATCAAGATTATCAATCAGGGTTAATAATAAAGGCTTATCTAAATTTCCTTGCTGATTTCCCTCTGACAGGAGGAATCTTTGCTGTTGTTCTGTTCCTACTATATTACTTGAATAAACTGTTTTTAAACTCATGGACAGTAGGTTGTATTAAACAACACATTTCAGATGCAATGTTTGATGTGGGAAGTTCCTCAAATCTTAATTACAGATATCTCTGAATGAACATAGGGTGGCTGTTCTGCTTTTATTGTGTGCTTTCTGCATGCATCTGCTACTACTGCCAGAAAACAAGTCAAGACTTAGGACTATATATTGTTCATTTTTCTTCTCACTCCCTGCCTCTAAACTGTCCTTCCTTCTCTGCCTGCTTCTTTATCTTTTCATCTTGCCTTTCAGCTGAACTTCCTCCATCAATTTTTCTCATTTTATTGATATTTTTTTTAACTTTGTCTCTGCAATAGTAGCACTCAAAATCAAAACAGTACCACTCCTCAGAGAACTGAAAAAGACAAAACTAATCTCAGTTTCTTGAAAGAGTTTTATTAAATTTATCAAGGTGATAGTAAATAAAAGATGTATCAATTTAGAACTGAGCACCCAAAAAAAAAAAGGTCCAGTTGAACTTATTTCCATATTTGTAATGAAAATTTTAAATTTTTGTTGAAAGTTCTTCCCTTTTCATCCAACCAGTTGTAGAACTGTAGCCTTACTAAAGTATTTCTTTGCTTTATATGTAAGTGGCAATTTTCGAATAAATCTGTACTACCTTTTCTGAGCCCCCCTTGGCCCTTATCTTGAGTATCAGAAAGAACAAAAATGCAAAAGAACTCAGATTTCTCACTGTAGCAGGAAAACCCCTCACCACCCCAGAATGTGAACAAGACAATGCTCTATTTGCAAATGTATCAGTGGAGGGCTGAGGCAGCTCCAGTCCCTGGCTTGGCAATGTTGAAACCAGTCTTCAACCCTGCATTAACACCCTGAATTAACATCCTGATGGCGAGGCAACTACCAGAGTCTGTCAATCACTTTATACTGAAAAGGTCCAATGGACTTTCATACTGTCAGATTCTTGCAGCACAGCCTTTCTTGGGGTGTATGAGTGGAGATTCCTCCCTTGGGTGGGGATGCCCCTCAAGGATACTTCTCGAGGCTGAGAGAAAGGGAGATACCCAAGAACACTGGTAGCAGTGAGTTACATAAATGTCTAATTAATAATTATTTCCTTTTTCTAGCTTTAATATAACTATTTCAATAATTGATCTAAATATTAAATTATAAATGACAGGTACAGAAAATGAGAAAAATATATATACATGTATCTCCAGAATGAGTGGAAAAACTAGAAACTCCATAATAAAATAGGATGGATTGTTAATAGTACAACAGCTTAAATGAAGGGAAAGTACTATTTTAGCATTCTTTCTCCCTTTAAGGTATTTCCATTTTCATATTTAATTGTTATTCATACACGTTATAGCAATATAACAAAAAAAAAAAAAGATGAGTTTTACATAATTTTTGAAATTTATTTAAGTGTCAGCTCCTTTACCCTCTGAAATGCCTACTAAAAAGGTCTTCCTACTTTCTCAGTACCCTTTTTGGTTGCTTGTTCATTATTACAATACATGGTTGTTTTGTTCTTCCTTTTGCTATTCCTTCATGCAAAATATTACATCTGCAACCTGTTTAATGGAATATTAGACTAGACAAATGTAATGTTCAGGAGCTAACAAAAAGCTTAAGCACATTAAAACTGTTTGAGACATCCAAACAATAAAAAGCAACTGTAATATATAATTTGACTTTCTCCCATTTCTTTTGCAAGAAATACAAATGTAAAAAAAACCTCAAAAAACTAAAACAAACTAGAAAAATTTTTCTGTACTTGATTTTTACACCATTGTTTTGTCTTGGTTTGTTTTAAATCAAAGAAAAGTGAAGAAAAATATCACAGTCATACTTGTTACTGAAAGATGTGGAAAGTTTGGCTTTGGTTTTCTGAAAGCAGTTCTTATTGAACTACATTGTAGTATATTAAATCTATCGCATTTTCTAAAGTTATTCCCTTAAAAAATAGAGAAAATATGTGAAGACCATTACTTTTTGGCAATAATTTTGAGTTTTTTGTATTTCTTAGTTTGTTACATATTCAGTATAAGCTGTGGCTTGTAATGTTTTAACTGGATTTTAAAATGAGGATTCATTTTATCTAGGATAAGATTTTATAAACTTATACAGCGGACGTTCTACCAAATTCCTACCTACCATGACGTATCATATTTAAAAACTCCACAAATACCAGTTATGCATTGTTCTCTGCAAGCAGGCTTTTTATATGTTCTCAGGAATGCAAAGTATATGTTATCTAACCTAAATCGCAGAATCTTTAATTAGAGGAGGTACTTTACTGGATCTGCTCCTGACAGATCTGGAAAGAGAAAAGAAAGAACCTGTGAAATATGTTGGCAAACTTGGCTGCAGTGACCATGAGACAATGAAATTTATGCCAATGGATCCTGAGAAAAGTTTGTAAAACGAAGAGCAAATTACAAGCCGGGACTTCTGAAGCAACTCCTGATGAAAGTCAAAATGCAAAAAGGGAGTAGATGGAAAATGAAAAAAACCCCACACCTCCCAGTGGCAGGTTCCGTGGAGGGTATAACTCACAAAAGAGGAAGATGTCCTTAGGCTGCAGTTAAGTGAATTGGATATACAGAAGTCCTTGGAGCAGAGAGGATAAGCTCAAGGCGTAATGCTGGAGGAAGATCTACAATGTCACTGAAAGGCCACTCTCTCTTATCTTTAATAGATCAGATAATTGCAGGTTTGGAATTGACTGGAAAAGTCAATTTCCATGTCCATCCTCAAGAAGAAAGATGTAGGCACCTACAGACTGGTTTGCCTCACCAAGATCATGGAGCAAATTTGCCAGGTATTGGATCACTAAAAAGAGTGAGGATAATAAAAAACTGGAGCAAGCTAAGAGGAGAGGAACCTCTGCAAGTGATGATACTAAAAACTAACTGGATATGACCTCAGTGGTCTAATCTAACCTTCTAAGTTGATTCTGCTTTGAGCAGGGAGTGATGAATCAGTAATTTCTACCTTTTAACAGCCACAGTAAAAATAAGCAGCTCTTTGTGCTTGTCCAGCCACGTGTGTCTAAAACAGCATACAGTAAACACTATTAAAAAAAAAAAAAAAGAGAAAAAAAATCCAGAACACCCTTCACCTCATTTTATCTTGTCTTATCAACTCTACAAAATTCAACAGTTGACTTTTCCAGTTCTTTGAGATTTGCACTTTTAGCTGCAGACCACCAGAAGCAGAAAATTAAATGTAAAGGTGTCTGAAGATTTATTAGAAAATCTAAATAGACTCCGGCTATTATTTCATGGTCAGTCCTCTTATTAGGGTATTTTTCCAGATCAAGACTGATTTACATATAGTGTAGAACTGAAATGACAAATGTGAAATTAAAATTTACTACTGAAAGATGGGCATACAAATATGAACAGCTGTATTAAAAATAGTGGGGGAACTGAACTAAACTAACTAAAAAACCCCCAAAAACTTACATTTTCCTCTGTCTCCTACTCTACAAACTGTGCAGTTTACCAAAATAATTAAAATAGGCAAAAAGTATACTGACAAAAAAAAGTATATTTTGTACCACCCATATTAAACAGATGAATGATACCGATTAGGGAATATTTATATGTATCTAGTAAGTATTTTTGTGTCATTTTAAGAATGTAGATTCAGTCATTTATTTTCCTCTACTTTTTCACTTTATGTGTGTTGAAAAAGGTGAAAAGCAAAAACTGGCCAGGTAACTGCTAAGAAGGAACAATAAAATTCCCATTATTTCTGAAAAAAAGAAGAAAAGATTTATTTCAGTAATATATAGGAATGTAAAACCGGACACAAATTAGAAGGCCTTAGGTTATTATCCCTTCAGTTTTCTTTGTGATGGTAGGCACCTTGAGGCAAACCTTGAGGCTCTTGTAGGAACAATATAAATGCAGATGGATAGAAGGACTGAAGTATAATGTTATTACATCTGTACTTGATATACCCATAAAGGAAAGATCTTGGCAATTTAGATGAAAATAGCATCAGACCACAGCTAGTAGAGATGCATAAGGTGCTAGATGCATAATACATTTAACAGTGGCAAAAAGCCTGGAACACAGAAGCTGGATCAGTTGCCAGGTCGCTGGGTAGAAATTACTAAGGACCTAATGGAAACCCGAATATACGAAAGTGAGGGAGGAACAGGAGAAATGGCAGCTCGTAGAAGACAGAAGACTAGAAACAAAGTTTTAAGAATGAAAGTTGCTGAAAGAAGAAGAGAAACCTTTCTATATCTATTACAGCTACTAATCTGAAGTGGACTCTATTCTATGTGTGCTGCAAACTACCTAGATCAATCTGTTACTGCTTGTTAAGTGGAGTTATGTTTCCATTTATTACAATTATTGGGGCAATTTAAATATTTTAATGAAGGTTTCTGTCTCGTTTTACTTTTTAGCATTTGGACAATAACTTTGGCTTTCCAGTCCTGCATATTGCTCTTTTTTTTTTTCCTTATTGTTATGGGAATATAGAATACCCAATGTTTTTTGTTAAACAGGAATAGTCTCTGTGTCTATATTTACTTAGGGCAAAAACAACTTTGTAAGGTCCAAGTTGCCAAAATGATCTTATAGTATTCCTTTACACCAGAAAGTTAATTTATGAGTTCAGAAATCCTTCGGCTGTTTTTCTGATCTTCTGCTGGGAAACCACAGTCCTGTTCTGAATTTGGTAGCTCAGCAGAGAAATCAGGAAATAGATCACCTTTGGTTTGCAGCCTTATGCAGAGTTCAGATGCAAAAATACATGCTAACCTGAAAATTCTGAATTATTCTCTGTATTTTAACCTAAACTCTAGGTTTTGATTTTTATTTGTATTTTTTAAATCAAAGCCTATCACTAAGACCAAAATCTCAGTGGACAGTAATAATTTTAAACTCTAATTGTTATCTAAAACCAAGCATAGTTTCATATATACTGGCATACTTTAATACCAGATAATCTTATAGAATTTTATAAATGATACTGTAATTATATTTTTTACATCAATAATTATCATTAAAAGTAAATATGATATTTTTCAGTTCATTGAAAGGTACAGGTCATAGGAGAAAGCTTTCAGTATTCTTCTATAAGTGTCTGAGAAACTCTGTACAACAGACTTATCAGAGTATCAGAATCTTAAGCTAGAAATTACACTGTGTTCAGTGTACCTATACAACATTTCATTTTAGAAATTACCATTCTCCTCACATATGAACAGAATCACAGCAGGGAGAATTGTCATACTCACAATCAGTCTGATAGTTGACTGCTACTTGAACGTTTGAAATATGTACAAAAAAGCCTCACCTTCAAAACCCCAACCTTCAAATACACCTTTTGCAGCACTTGTATTTGTGTTTAAAGCAAGATGGACACAGGTATAAAGGGCAACAGAAAACACTGTTCTAAGAAATACACATACCCAGAACATTTACTTTTTTAACTTCCATATTTTATGCTTATTTCCTACCTATGTGCAGGTATCTTGCGGTCCCCAGCAATCAGGATAACGTCACAGAGCTGCTGTTGCTTCAAGTAGCTCTCCATCTTTCTGAAGGTTTGCTCCGCATGGTGAACAGCCTGGTAGAATTCCTCAGAGCTACACGAATCCATGTCACAGTGGGGTGGCAAGGAGTGGCTGGCTCCTGACAGTCTGTAAACCACAAGAGAACCTCCACATTGATAAGATGCAACCAGGTTTCATCACAGGCTTCTAGAATCTGATACAAGTAATCAGTGCATTCTTTCCCTGTTCTCATCGCTAGAAGTACAAAAATCTGACTGCACTGGGAGAGAAATGGAAAAAGCAATCCTATCTTTTCGTTGTTTCTAGGAGTGCCTACTCTAGTTTACTTTCTCAAATTCACATTCATTTTACATCCCATGGGAAAGAAAAATAAAATTTTAATTGACTTAATTTGTAATGAATTGTGATTATTTCCGCAACAATAAATTACATTTCTACTTTTCAACTGAAATGCTCATTAATAGGAGGTAAATTTAGCCTTCAAAGATAATGATGTCTATATTAGAATAAAATAAAAAGAAAAAAAAGGAAGAAAAGAAAAACAGGAGAAAAAGTAATTTTTTTTTCTTTTATATAGCCATCTATTCCTAGTTCAAAGTTACTCAGTACAGTGTTGTAGTGGAAAATAAGAAAAAGTGTCAAGTCTACCTAATACTAGATTTCCAAATTATTCACAGCAACAGACAATATCCTCTTCTTTTAAAAATAAGCAATGAGATAGTTTCAAATGAATGCCGTAAGATTTTTATATATATATATATTTAACTTGTAGTGCTGAAAATTAAGGATTTCACAGATGAAGCTGATTATCTTTTTCTTCAACTTTATATATAGAAAACAGTTTCCATAATCAATAGAAAAGCAATAGAAGACATATTTTAGTCCAGCACATGACAATATATATTTTAATGAAAGATAAATATTAAGAAGCACATAAGAAATGTTGATTATTTATAGTAATAATACAACAGTTTCATTACATAAAGTTTGAATTCAGTAAGTACTGTATTTGCGGAATGATATTGAAAGACCCACAAGAAAATGCAGTCTACACTCCTGGCGCTGCAAAAAAATTGAAAAGTGCACAACGATAATAATTCTTAAAATCAGCTATTAAAATTAAATGCAGTTACAACAAAAAAAACTCAAAAAAAAATTTGAGATATGCTTGTGATTTACTTTGGAATTATTTTTTGTCCAAAAGTGTTCCACATAGTCTCCTACAGTCATTGTATGAGGACCAACAGGTTTAAGGAGGAAAGTCTACTCCACCTTTTTGTCACAGGAATCTCTAGGCTTCACAGCATTCCTATAAAGTAGCTGGAAGCCTGCATAATTGAAGGTGGCATGTAGATAATTTCACAGGGAACCAACACAGTTACTTTAGTATCTCATCCCACCAGCTATTATGTGCCATATACAGTTACTAATTCAACATAATGAGTTACCATTTAAAATTAAGTAATTTCTCTTTATTTAAACTTCATTTAAAAGAAGTAAATTCACTTTCATAACATTAAGTGGGATCCTGAAAAATCATCAATTGGTTTAAATTAATTTGTATGCTGGAAAGGTTACGTGTGAGTTTGTCTATAGGAAATTGAACTGGCAAAATGTTATTATACATAATTCCTCAACAGAAACAGTTACAAATTCAAGATTTAGAAAGAAACATTTCCTTAATTCTGTTATAGTTAATCTTGTTATACTGCTACGGGCTTTGTGCCAGATATCTCCCCCTAACGAATCAAACAAACATATTTATTGTGTGAGTGACATAATCTGTTTATGTGTTCCTATCTAATCTGAACGGTCACACATGTTGATCAGAAATCAAAATTTATTTTCACATCTTTGGTTGATCAACAAATGCTTTCCCAAAAAACTCTAATGATAGAGCTAAGCTCATTATAATGGGCAGTACATAGATATTTCAGCTTTCTTTCTTTCTTTTTTTCTTTCTTTCCTTCTTCCTTTCTTTTTCTTTCTTTTCTTTCTTTCTTTTCTTTCTTTCTTTCTTCCTTCCTTCCTTTCTTTTGCTCCTTCCTTTCTTTCCTTTCTTTTCTTCCTTCCTTCCTTCCCTTCCTTCCTTCTTTCTTTCTCTTCACTTTGATTGTAGTCCTGCTCAGAGTTCTTTAGTTTTGGTGCTGAAGATTTAGAAAGACAAGTAACTTACAAATCAGTTCCTAATAAATGAGGTTGCTAGGGTTAAATAGACACATTTTTTCCTCTCCCCTGGGGAATTTAGAAGGGACAACAACAGCAATTTTGAGAAAGGAAAATAACAGGAATGAGCAGATTTAATGGGTTCATATTGTTTGTTAATTCAGAAAGTAGGTCTAAGTCAGTTTACATTTGAACAGATAGGATGCTAGTCCTGAATCTTTTTGGCTATTCAAAATGCTGTCTTTTACAGGTCAGAAAAAGAGAAGTACCCTGACTGAATTTATGCCAGTCTTATGAAGTGAAATTGGGCTGCAATGAGCTTAGTCTATTTTGCTCTTGAATTGTTAGACAGTGTTTGCCACAAATTCTGCCCTCTTTCCTGTTTGCCATTTATAAACAAGACTTTCTACTGTATATCTGTCACTTAGCAAGTCAGTAAATGACTGCTCAAAAGCAAGCCTCCAAAGGCCCAGCATATTTAAATTATTATCCTGAAAAACAGCAAGCAATAAGCTTAGTACAAGAAAATAAGTTAATCTTTTATTTATTTTCTAAGAAAGCCCAGATAAAAAGCCTACTACTTATCCTATTCAGGAGCTACCGCCGTTTATTACAAAAGCTCTGTCTGCATAATCAGTGCTTTAAATGTAGATAGCACCTTGTTCAAATAGGAATTAGTTAAAGCAAATACCATTTATTTTCTACCAGTTTGTGAAAGGCATGTATAGGTACTTAGGGCCAATTAGAGATATGAAAATCACGTTTTCTCTTTGCATATATTGTTTTTGTCTAGGTGCAGGCAAACTGGGCCACACATGCAGCGAGATTCTTGTTGATTGCATTCAGCAGCAACTCCTCACACAAATTTGACTGAAAAATCCCTGAGTCTTTCAAAAAAAAAAAAAAGGAAACAATTCACCTTAGCAAGTTTGTACAGACTAATTTTCAACGTTAAGAACAACTTTTTGCCCTCAAAAGGGAAATGATTAAAAAGGAGACCAAAGGTGTTGGGAAAATCCAGTCTTTGAGCCTTTACAGATATTAAATAGTGTAAATAGAAATAAAACCCTAGAGAATCTACAACATCTGACTCCACGGTGCTCCTCTTTTACTAGAAAAAGTACATTGATTTGAACAAGAAATGAAAACTTTTATCTTACAGTAATGCTGCTAGGAGTTAAAGAGAAAACGCCAGGAAAAAAGAGGACCTCACACACAGATCTAGCTACCTGTATCGGTCTTGTTAAGTAGTTAGTAAACATTTGAAAACAGCAATACAAACACCAGTAGTTACACCATATCCTGAAAAAATTTCAAAGAGAAAAAAAAAAGTAGTATGAAATATGATTTGAAACTATACCACATTTATCTGAGTAATCAGAGGCTTACATTTAGAAATGTTTCCATTCTGGAAATTATATTCATAAAGGTGCAGAAAACATTGCATTCATATCACTGTATATAGCAGAGTACTTTACAGAATAGTCAGGTATTTTTAATACTCAATTGGAACAAATCCTTCATTTCACTGAAGGTTCTGGTGAAAAATAAAGAGCTTTTTAATCAGAAAATATCATATCATTTCATTGTTACTGGAATATCAAATTTTACTGTATTTAAATTTCTTTTTTTCAGTTTTCACTTATGCAGGATTGATCACGCAAACTTACTCAAAACCTGTTCAATGTAATTTAGTGTATATTACTGGGTACATATCCAAAACACATAGTCAAGAAAAAAACCACATCCAGTTCTTCAGTGAAAAAAAATTGCAAATTGCTTTGCTATTTATAAAAAGCAAAGCCAGAAGAAATATTCCATATATGAGTGAACAAAATCCACACAATTCTTTCTCTAAAAATTGCTTATTGAATGCTTAGAAATCAATAGCCTGCGGAATTGCAATTACCAAACTAAGATGAACTGTCAAAAGCCATGGCTCTCATTAGCGATCAATTGCAAAAAAAAAAAAAAAAAGTTTTCTAACAGTAACAGGAAGGCTAAAATTCTCTTTGTGAACAAAAGCTAGGCTTTTCACTCTCTTAACTGCAAAGATATCTGCAACTACAGACTCTGTCCAGAATTTCAGCAGGTAGAAGTGCCAGATAAAAATATAACCAGAATATCAAATAGGATTTTTTAGTTATACCCAGTTAGCTTGGAGCTGCATTGCTGCTGTCTCGGGGTTGTTCTTCTGTGTAAAAGAAAAAAAAAAAAATGCTGTCCAGTGCACATTATAAACTCATTGTTCTTGTTCCATAGATAAATCTGCGTAATGTATCCTTTACAATGATGTTTCCTCCTAAAGGCAATTTTTGAATCAAGATAATTGTAATGTAACTCATTCTTTGGACATCACAAGGCAAAATTCAGTCACTAGGCCATCTTTGTGCCTAAAAAAACCACATGTGACTCCTCGGTTGTTCTGTGTTTCTGCACAACTTAAGAATATTACCAGCCCTGAGAAACAAAATATTAACTACAAGCTTATTGTGTGATCTCAGACAAATTGTTGGAGCAGCCCTTCAGAAACACAGAAAGGACAATGAGAAGGGACATCTGCACTACACCAAATTGCTTCTATAGAGAAGAAACATGTGCCTTGTTTAGTAGCTGACAGGAAAAAAAAAGCAGTATGAAAATTAATGGGAATGGACCTTCTTTGATGCATTTTTTAAATGAAGAATTCTGCTAAGCATTTCAGAATGATTCCTATAATATAATCTTTATTCACTTTTTTATTACTATTGAAATTCAGTCAGTCATAAATAATCAAAGTGTCACTAAGCGTGACTTAAAGTCTGTGTCTAGTTCTCGGCTCCTCAGTACGAGAAAGACAAGCAGCTACTGTAGAGGGTCCAGTGGAGGGCCACAAAGATGATTAGGGGTCTGGAGTATCTCTCTTATGAGGAGAGACTGAGGGAGAAGGGCCTGTTTAGTGTAGAGAAGAGAAGACTGAGAGGGGATCTCATCAACACATATAAATATCTCAAAGGTAAGTACCAAGAGTATGGTGGCAGACTCATTTCAGTGGTGAGCGGTCACAGGACAAGGAGCAATAGCCATAAACTAAAACACAAGAAGTTTCACCTCAGCATGAGAAATGATTTCTCTGCATTGAGGGTGGCAGAGCACTGCAACAGGCTGCCCCAGGAGGTCACGGGGTCTCGCTCTCCGAAGACATTCAAAACCCACGTGGATATGTTCCTCTGTCACTTGCTCTAGGTGACCCTGCCTTGGCAGGAGGATTGGACTAGATGATCTCCAGAGGTCCCTCCCAACCATATCTATTCTGTGATTCTGTAAGTCAAATAAGTGGATAGAATATGAAAGAACATCAAGTCAAAAGGCTAAAAATTGAAAGATATTAACGGCCTTTCATAATAGGGACTTAATTTAACAGCCATACAAGTAACAATCACTGACAGTTTTATTTTTTCAAATTATAAAAATATTATGATAAATGTATTGACTTGATTTGCTGATCTCCATCATTAAAATAATGTTAAATATTTTACTTCCTATACTATATGGATACATGATAAAAACATAGAACAGTGGAATTCTGAACTCATTTTAATTTAGGCAGAACAACTAGAGGATGGTCTTAAACTTAGGTACAATAAGGAGTTGACAGATCTATCAATAGATATCACATAGTATTTTAATTCAGAAGCGATGCACATAAAATAACTTACGGTTTTATCACCACCCATCATTTATGCATATACTTCCACACAAAATGACATTTTTACAAATGCAGACACGAAAGACTGTACATTCAGAAACTGATGAAGCCAACACCATACAGGAGAGTCCTAATGTTCCATGGAGGGACAAGTCCCAGATATATTTCAGGCAGCTCTGGCCGTAATTCCTTGAACTGCTGCTATCAGTAGTGTGTAATTCTCCAACAAATACCACTTCATAAAGTCCATTAAACCAGTGCCAGTGTCACTAACATAGGAGCTCTCTTCTACCTTAGTCCTGTACCACTCTAGGAATAATGAAACTTTGGATTATAAAAGAGCAGTGCTGGATTTGCTAGTGGGATGGTTAAGAGAGAGAAGGAAAAAAAAAAAAACCACAAACAAGCAAACCAAAACAAACAGAAAACCAAAACCAAACCAACCAAACAAACAAACAAAAAAAAACCCACGAAAAACACACACACCAAAAAAAAAAAAGGGGGAAGAGAAAAGCTATAGTGCATGCTTCTCATTATGTGTGATAGTACACAGGCTTCTCCATCCCAGCACCAGCTGATCACTTCACAGATGTTTTCACTTCCTTCTGTAACAGTGTTCTTTTTCCTGAATGGATGGCTTGAATTTTGCCTAAGAGAGATGCCTGTGTCATCTGTTAACTATCTTGTCATGACAAATGGCCACATCTATATGGATCAACTAAGTAAATTAGCTGACACAGTTACTCATTCAGAGTGTGTGTACAAATACATACAAGGATGCAGATCTCTCTTTTATTAGAAGACATTTTCTTTCAGCATTTACTTTATGATATAGGGACTTTACGCAAACAGAAATCATGTTTGTGAGTGATGGCAATGGCATTCAAAAAAGGACAATCATATTTTATGAATATTGTGTTTAGTATGCATTTCAATAAAATTTCACTGTGCTATTGCATTACATGCATGATATTCCACAGCATAGGTAGCATGTAAGAGCTTGAAACACATTATGACTGCAATGGAAATCATGTCAAAGACCACAGTAAGCTGAATCTTTAAAATTCCTGACTTAAAATTCTGGTTCAGTTAAATACTACACTTGGTGAGGTGGGAGATCACAACACACATGCATGCACTCCTGCCTTTCAGTAAAATGTATGAATGATTCAACCCATATCCTGTTGCAAGACAAGCTTTTAGGGAGCTTGCACAGCATTCAGGGGTAAGCAGCATACAATCTCTTCCTGCTATTTGTTACAGATCTATTGAGTGTCATACATCTTTTGGTGATGCTCATGAATTTCATGGCCCTGACATACCTGTCTGCATCTGCAAATCAGTGGGAAAGATATGTCTGAAATAAAGAAATAAACTCTAGGTTATTCTGCCCTGCTGTTTTAAAGTGCCAATTCATTTGCTAATCCCAAAACCAGCAATAAAGATTGACAATTTGGTGAATCCTGTCTAAGACAAATGTGATGCATGTTTCAGCTTCTACACTGCAGGATCACTACAACCCTAGGAACTTAACTTTCAAGCAATTAAGGGAAACGTGTTCCATAACAGCTCCCACTCATTAACCCAGCACATACCCAAGCTATGCTCTTCTTCCTATGATCAATATGAAAAAGGTCTGATGAATATTACAACTTATTAGTCTTTCTTGATCAATCTTATATTCAATGGAAATGGGAAGATTAATATAAAAATAGAGACTAGAAATGTACTTTTCATCAACCTACTTGAAAAACATCCGTAACACTGTTTACATTTATACCTCAGATTAAAAAGAACGAAAAATTTTCATTGCTTTCTTTGTCATTCTTCAGATGAAATGCAAATACAACAGCAAACATCTGAGTACCCTTAAAATAAACAAATAAAAGTACTAAAGGCAAATTAAATTATTTTTTAAACTAAAATGTAGACATTACTCAAATTTAGTAGTAACTGACATTTTAAAGCGTATTTTGATGAAAGCAATCTTGCTTAGACAAATAAAATCTAAGAATATATTTAGTGCTGTTACTTCGCATGAATCAGAAGGTATAGAAAATCCTGCTTACTGTAAAGAGCAGTATTCTATGCCTCAGACTTGAGCAAGCTACAACAAACATCCTTCTGGGCTTAAACAGTCAAAATCATGAAGAACATCTCTAAGTAGGTTCTACAGTCTTTTGCATTCATATTTAGAATTGGGTTTTTAATACATCAGTTCAAATAGAAGTTATATGCTTTCTTCGCCTGTGTTTTCTAGTACACCTTCAAAAGTGTCAAACCAAATTAAACCAAACTAAATGAATTATAATAAATTAAATATCCAAAAAGTGAAAAAATGTAGTTCCACATATGCAAGGTACATAGAACTACATAAAATTTGGGTTTTTTCAACAAATCAAACATAGTAATCTATAGAACAGCAATACAGAGGCCCGACTAAGACTTTTCTTCAATCACTTTAATACCAAGCTTCAGAAATAATAATACTGTAAAACTGGATTTATAACAATTAATTCACATTGGCAAAACAAAACCGGTCCTACTGCATGTCTGGCATCACCAGGTTTCATATACAGCCCAGATGAGTGTGTTAGCACAAGGTATCTCTGAGAAATATTTTAACCTGTAAGGTCATTGGGACTGTTCACTTCTGGTCTTAAAATTTGAACAGCTCTAGGGCAATCTCATGTCAGTAAAAGTGACATGGAGAGTTTATCTCCTCAGGGTTTGTTGCTATGTGTCATCATTTTTGCTATCAGAATACTCCTCATATTAGAGTTTGAAGGGGAGGGAAGAAGTAAATTAACAGGAAAACCTGTCATTAACTAAAAAAAAAAAAAAAAAAAATTAAAAAAGGAGAAAAAAAGATTAAAAAACCCAACCCCAATAATAGGTAACTGCTCTCATCTGAAGCAGTTTAAATAGCTCTATGATTTGTATAGATACCTTTCTAGTCCTGTGCACTGCCCTTGTATGTTCATTATTTATTCAATTCAACAGCTAATATTCATTAGCTGTTGCAAGCATTATCTGCTGTCACATACATTTAGTTGTTTGAGATTATTTTGCTGAAAACCCATTCCCAGTCAAGACTGAATGTTTCCATATTTTTGGCAGCTGTAAGACAAAAGAGAAGGCATTAATGCCATAATTACTAGCCTATCTCCAAGAATGATATAGATGCAACAATTTTTCATATTGATATCGCTGCCTGAGATGAGTTTATACAATGTATAGCTACAGAGACCTAATTGTGGAATTCATTTAATTTAGTTGCCACTTCATCCAACTTCCATAAAACTAGTTTTATAAGTAGAGTACATGCAACTATCCTACATACGCTTAAGGGCAAAATGTGACAATTAGGCAATGTTATAGCTCAGTCTCTTGGCCAGAGATGTCTCTAGGCTATGTGAGTTTTATTGTCAGCTTTCTTCCTACACCTGAGCAACTTACATACACAAACTTAGCAGATAAATCAATCCCTATAAGCAAGTCCCAGCTTTCATTACGAGTGCTGTAAAACAAACACAAAGGTTTCTGCCAATCTTATTCTTAAGGGAAGATAAATTGTACCACTTTACACTATGCAGTTTTTTCTTTCAACAAGAAGCAATGTTAACAATAATTACTTGATTCTGCATTTCTTTCATGGTTTATGAATAAAACACTGGTACTTTCAACGAAAAGTTAAGAAACTTTACCCCACATCAGTAAATTCCAAATTAGACCCATTTTTTTTTAGTAGATGAAGATCTTTAACTTCTCACTAATGAAAGACTAAAGAGGTACACCTGTACTTTTTATGTTAGAGGGGAGCACAATGTCTCTATTTCCAAATTATTTTGACAATCTGAATATTAATAATCATTACATTTCAGTAGTCAGAAACTAAAACAAGAGTTACTAGTAAACAGGGTAACAAACGTATATCTTCTCTGTAGACTGTGTGTGACCATATTAAAGCAGTTATCAATAAAAGTTTGTTGGATGACTGCAATCATTGCATACATATATCATGAATTTGCATACTATATATCATGTATGAGTGTGACTTTTATTAATGAACTAAACCTGCTAATGATTTTGATTTCTGCCAAGTTTTGCTATGATTCAATTTAAAATGTTGATATGTGCACGCATGCTAATTTTGGGGTTTCTCATCTGTTGTATTCGGTCATCTGTCAAGTATGCATTACGCTATTGACAGGCACGAATTTCCAAGATTCATATTTCATTGAAGCTCTTCCTGTGAGCTTGGCATAATCTTTTTTTTCTCACTGTCAAAAAGAGCGATTCATTTAGCATTTATGATATGAAATCTCTCAGTCATAGCATGTAATTGCAACAGATTGTAAAATACTAGTCATTCTTTCTGGACAGATCTTTCCTATTTAAAACACCACCACTGACAAGGCACCAACTTGGATGACAAGGTGGATGTCTCCAGCAGCTGGACTCAGACACCCCATCTGCTCAGTTGCTGGCAGCTGGACATACCAAGGTCACAGGCCACTCCAGTTGCAGGTACAGACCCCCTCTCTCTCACACACAAAGAAACTTATTTCTGTTCACCAGTGCAAAGAGTCTTCATGTAAGACACCTCAAACTTACTGAAACAAAATGTCAACAGCTATCAGTGGAAAAAGGACCACAAAGCGTGCTTCTCCTTTAGGGAATAATGAGTAATCCTCAGACTAAGCCAGATTTCTCCATACAAAGCATCATATGAGGCTCCTCAAGCAGTAAAGACTTACAAGTACAGCATTAGGATTGTTCTTACAGTCCTTTGGTGGTGTCTTGAGACATGAAAACTGCATGCTCCATTTTCTTAAAAGAAAACCTAGTATTTCACCTTTCATTTTCCACACTTGAGAAAAACATTGAATGAAGAGAGAGCTGACCTTGGTGTATCTGGTGTGCCTGAACATTTTCTCTTCTGGGTTCTCTTTTGACTCTAATCTATTAGAAATTTTAAACACCCGAGCACTTCTCTTAACACTCTTAGCTACGTCATTCACCGCAACCTACAGTCTCTGTATATCCCTACTTGTAAAAACCGGCTTCACTTGCACAGTATCCATCTCCCCAGTCAATGAAAATGACCCAGCAATCACAAACCCCATCACCCGCCTTGCTCTCGGGAGCATTACCACCGAATTACTAATTACCTCCTACATTTTCCTACAAAAAAACCTCCTCTAACAATACTTCTAACTACAAAAACTGCAGCCATCATCATTACAACATTAGGTATTATTCTAGCATTAGAAATGTCAAAGCTGACCCACCCCCTGATAAAACCCAAACAAAATGCACTCATAAACTTTTCCTCTGCCCTAGGATATTTTAACCCCTTAACACACTGCCTTAGCACCTCCAAACTACCAAGCAATGGACAAAACATTGCATCCCACCTAATCAACTTATCTTGGTACAAAAAAATAGGCCCTGAAGGACTAGCCTCCCTCCAACTTAAAGCAACAAAAATTTCAACCACCCTCCACTCTGGATTGATCAAAACATACCTAGGATCCTTCGCTTTATCTATCTTCATCACCATTCTATCCACTCACAGAGTTAAAAACTAATGGTACCCAACCTACGCAAACACCACCCTCTCCTAAAAATAGTCAACAACTCCCTAATCGACCTACTGACACCATCAAACATCTCCGCCTGATGAAACTTTGGATCCCTCCTAAGCATCCGCCTAGCAATACAAATTATCACTGGCCTCTTACTAGCAATACACTACACAGCAGACACTACTCTAGCACTCACATCCATTGCCCACACATGCCGAAACGTACAATTCGGTTGACTGATTCAAAACCTTCACGCAAACAGAGCCTCTTTCTTCTTCATCTGCATCTATTTACACAATGGACGAGGATTCTACTACAGCTCCTACCTTTACAAAGAAATCTGAAACACAGGAGTTATCCTCCTCCTAACTTTAATAGCAACCACCTTCGTCCTGTGAGATTCCTCGTGTTTTAATGAAATTTATGCGAAAGCTAACATTCCATAGGTTTTAGTCCGAGTTAGTGGGATTACTCCTAGAACATTACATGTCTATTCCCTGACATGGGAATGTGCCTAGATCTGATGGCCTGGCGGCTGTGTAATGGGATCAAGCATGAAAATTTGTGCATTCTGTACAAGTTTATGTCAGAAATTCCTACATGCATAGTATGTCTAATGTGGAAAATAATCGAATGCAAAGTAAAACATACCCTAAAATGGGGGGAAGGTCCCCTTCCTCCTTGGTTAGACTTAGATAAAAGATGGGGGGTTAAGATTTTTTGTAAGAACTCTAAGAAGGGGGTAGCCTTCAGTCTTTGGTTTACAAGACCAATGTTTTTCATAAACTATTAGAGTGGTTAGAAATTTAGTATCTTGTTTTCTAGTGCCCCAGTATTGGGGAATGGGATGAAAAGAGTTGTAAAATAAGCAAGTGAAGCCGGTTGCCCGAGGATGATGAATGGATATTCTACTCGTTGGCTACCAATTCATGTAAGGATTAGAAGGTTTGCTAGTAGGATTCAAAATAGGAGTTGGGAGAAGGTCGGAAGGTTATTGTGTGTTGTTTTGATTTGTGGAGGAATGGGGTGAGGAATAAGACTAGGACGGAAGCAGCGAGAGCTAGGACTCCTCCTAGTTTATTGGGGATTGATCGTAGAATGGCATAAGCAAATAGGAAGTATCATTTGGGTTTAATATGAGGAGGAGTTACTAATGGGTTTGCAGGTGTGAAATTTTCTGTGTCGCCTAAAAGGTTAGGTGAGAATATGGCTAGAGTTATTAATGGGAGGAGAAGGAGGATGAAGCCTAGAATGTCTTTTATGGAGAAGTAGGGGTGGCATGGGATTTTATCGCAGTCTGAGGGGATGCCTAGGGGGTTGTTAGAGCCTGTTTCATGGAGGAATGTTAAGTGGATGAATGTGAGGCCTGCGATGACAAATAGGAGGAGAAAGTGGAGAGTGAAGAAAAAAAAAGTTTCAATTTTATATAAGTTGTAAACGTGTCTGTTTATATATTTTTGTACATAATACATATATATTTCGTACGTGTGAGTTTTCATATTGAAAAGAACATTTGCATGCATGTTCATATGAACAAACATATTCATACACACAGACATATACAATTCGCTCAACAAGAATTTTTGCATATCACTTTCTGTTTTTTAATTGTCATTAGCATTGCACATTGTTAATTTTTAATTTAACACAATGCAATTTAAAAAACCTGTGCAATTAAAAAGAAGGAATGAAAGCAAAATTGTATCAAGTACTGTTAATAGTGGTAGCAGTATTATTGAGTTACACATGCAGGAGAAATCCAGTAAGGTCAGTGATAATCTGCAAAGCTTCAAGTGATTCACTGTGAAGTTCATCTATTTCACATGCATTTTGCACAATGATGACAACCATAGCTGGCAATCAGCGCATGGCTTTTTGACCTCCTCTAGACTGCATAGCTGTAATTAGTTATTCTTAACAAGGCTTTAAAAGGAAAGAAAAAACTTCCGAGGATGCATTGTGACCTGACGGCATTGCAAACTGCATCATCTGCCTACTGAATTCCTGGTACAGTTCAAGATGCTATTAGGGGTCTCAAGGATTGCATGGTTAAGACATTTGTTCTCAGAAGATACCAGTAATCCACTGTACATCAGTTCAGCAGAGTTTAACCAATGAACTCATGGTAGCATCATCTAGATTGGATTTTATATTAAGCTATTCTCAACAAGAGATTTTTGTTCGGTCCTATTATTGAAAAATAAAAAAAATAATTTCTTACAAAGTATTTTCATATGGGATACATTTAAGAAGGGCGTATAAATAAAGCAAATGACTGCTTTAGTTTTCTTACACATGAAACTAAAATGGATTAAAAGGTTAACATCAATATAGCACATCATGACTTTATATGACCCTTCATACTAATTTACACTTACCAATCTAATATTTCCATTAAACTCAAATATTATCCAGATATATTCTGCACAGTTACCCTTACTGTTCTTAAAAGAATGCTGGCATTATTAACTACATTTTAGTAATGGAGAAACTATGTCATCGGCATATGAAGTGGTATTTCCAAAAATCTACTACCTGGTCAAGAAAAAATGAAAAAATAAATGCCAGAATTAACCAGATCGTGTTTGCAGTTTAGCAAAACGCTGTGGTTTATATAAATAATCTAATGTAGGCAACCAAATGTAATAAATTTCAATAGTTTCATCCATACTAGTAAAAAAACTGTATCAGAACCTGTCCTTGGCATAGCTAATACCACTGTGCTAAAATCTTCCTGCCCCAAAGCATGCTGATTTTCCCTATTGGGAACTATCCCTGGGCTGTGCTATTTTTTAGATCCTGCCCAGACACTGGGACAAACCTACATCCCAAAATTTGCCTCCAGCTAAATGGCACAGGTGATGGGAGGCTGGTTGAGTTTGTGCCTTGGTCTGTATTGTTTATGGTACAGACATAGCCAGATGCTATTATTCCCCAACGAATCCTAAGTTCTTCACAGATCACACAGAAAGCAAAAAGGTATCTACTAATTTGGCCTTTATATTTTAACATAATTTTCAAGTAATGTGTTAAATGAAAGATCCCAGAAACAAATTACTGGTCAGCATGTGATGCTTTCATAAAAAAAAAATAAAAA
>VXAY01001662.1:1524987-1556262 GCA_013399855.1 Oxyruncus cristatus
CTAAAGCATAATTACCAGATCATTCTATTTTTTTCCTATAGTTTTTTTTTTTCTTTGTTTTGTTTTCAGATCTATACTTTCTTCAAAATGCATACCAGCAGAGGATGTGTAGTTCTTGTGCTGGTTTCATCATTGCCATATATTTTATTTAATTTTTTCTTCTTTCTCCATTCAAAATTTGTTGGTCCTCTCTTTATTTTTGTCTGTCAGGATGCTATTTCCTATCTTATGAATATATTTTATATTCTTAGCAGATATACATGGATACATTGTAATAGCTTGTATTCAAAAGATTCTCTTTGGATTATCCCATTGCTAGCACTGATGCTGACTGTATTACTATGTAATTATTATTATTATAAAATATATATTATATTATGTATACTATATATTATAATATATAATTATANACTATATATGATAATATATAATTATAAAATATAAATTAATAATTTAAGATTAATTTAAAAAGTAAAACAACAAATTTATATATTTTAAGACCAATTGTATATTTATGCATGTTGACAGCATTAAGTCTAGAGCAGCGAAAATTAATTAACTCAATGCAAGCCTATTAAAGAAAAAAAAAACCCACACAAACAAAACCCAACTCTTCTTTTAAATTAGAATCTTATGAAAGATTAATATAAAACCTTTCAGGTGTCAAAATGTAGTAGTGTGTTACTAGCTTGTACCAATCTCTTGCTTTGAACAAACATAATTAATTGATTTGATAAAACTTAATCTTCCATGAAGCTCTTTTCCTTTTAATCAACTCTTTTGTAGTGTTTACCATATCAACTTCTGTATTATTTTCTTAGGATTAACATGAGACTAGTTCACCTGTAACACGTCATTGGCCTTTTTGAATATTAGAAGAAACAAACTTTTCCTTAGATCACTAGATATGCTCCAACATTCTGACTTTTTTTTTAAGACTTACTCAAAGATTTGATCAAGGAGTTCACTTTTAATTGTTACTACACCATGTTAGATGTAGTTACACGTTAGATGTATTTTTACTACATCTGCTATCTATTATTTCCTTTTAATAGTTCATTATTAACACTTCAAATTAAAAACAAATCAGGTAGCATTTCAGTGAAAGAAAAATGCACCATATATCAGGCATAAGACTGTTACATTTTCAGTATACCCTACCTATCGAGTTCTGACACTACCAAAATATTTTAAAAAATGTATTCTTTTTTTCTTAGTCCTGCTCAGAATTTTTCTTGGATATATTTATTGTCCTTTATATGCCTACAGTCCTGACTGCAGTTTTCTAATGTCTCTATCAATATATAAATTGCACTTCAAGACCATTTCCATGGAGAATTGAAACTGGAAGTCAACACTCTTCTTTTTAACATCTACAGAGGCTGGTGGTCATATAGGCTTGATTTGTTTCCTGAATTATTGCTGATATTGCAGGCATGCAGGAATATAATTCTTATTTTAAAACAGTGAAAGAGGAAATTTAACTGCTTTACAAGCAAAACTCCACTACTATCTATAATGTAGCCTTATCTTTAGTTCTGTCTCTGGCCTTGTCTCCTTATATTCTTGATGGCCTGGAAGCACCCAAGCTCTGGCTCCCAGTTAACAGCCCCAGGCTCTGTTTGCTGTGTTCAGATACTGTCGGGCTTTACAGCACATCAGCTGTCTCTGCTGTGGTCACCCTCTGCTCACTATTCACCTTCCCATAGGTAGCAGTATCTTACTTCACAGTAAGACCTTTGGTGAAGACCCTTCTTGAAGCTAAGTAAGGCAAAAATTTTAAGATAACCTGTTGGCTATAATGTGTTTGAGTTAAAAGGTTATAAAAACGTTCAATAATTTTTATTTTTTTCCTCCTGTCATACTCTCCCCTGTTCTCTATTGCTATTTCACAGGGAACTTCACACACCTAAATTATGTTTTGACCATGAGGGATGAAATGGCAACTGAAAACTGGAGTTTGTTCTCCAGAACTTGTTTTCATCGTGTCCTGTGAGCCTAATCTCATTACTTTTCTGTAGGAAAATTTCAGTAGTGGGGGTTGGAAAGGGAATATATATGAGGAAGGCCTTTTGGGAGAATTTTTCATATTGCTGGTTAGGGAGAGGGATGAAAGACTCTGCAAGTAACGAGTTTGATGAGAACAAGCAGTAGCATAAATTACTTATTACTATGTACATTTGTTAATAGGATCTAGTTATAAAATTAGAATCTATTTTAAAGCAAAACTGCGTTTATACTACATGAAACTGAGTTTCTGGCTGATACCTGCATTCTTAACTTATGACCATCATTCAGCACAGATCTAACAACAGCAACAGCAAAAATACAGGGTTGCTCAACTGCAATTTATTTTTTTGCAAAAAAAAGTTTAAGCTTCTGTGAAGTTCATTGCTGACTACATAAACCTGTACGGACTGTCTTTTCCTTCTCATAGATTTGGCCACAGTTAAACATTAGTTGCAATAGCATGCTTCCCAATGGCCAAAATAACAATAAAAACAAGGACTTTGAGGTACTGGTTCATTAACTACAGTTATGGCAGGAATCATGCTGATTCTTGGGAAAATATGCTGAACTGAGAAAACAGCTGATCCACAGATTGATTGTTTACTTAGTTATTTAGCTGTATCTTAAAAAGGAGAAAACCTACATTCTAATTACTTCTTGTAAAGATTTCAGAGATGTGGATTAAAAAAATACCAGAAATAAAAACACTCTGATGTTAATAAAGCTGAAAAATATAAATGAATAAGGAAAGGTAACTACAAAAATTCAGTATATTCTTGATAAATAATTTCCATCCTCACTTACTTTACAGAATGAGAGAGCATATGAGCAGAGGAATAAATTTACTGTCAGAATTGCAAAGAGGTTTTTCACTTTATGGTAAATAGCTTTTAAAGAGTGCTCTAACTCCTAAAGAAAAAAAATCTAATTCTAGGTTTATTTTTTCCTTCTTTAGAAATAATCCATAAGTACAGACCTCATGCAGATGTAGACAGTAATTTTTGCCAAGATGGTTTGCACTGCACTTGCACTGCAAGAATATCTCTGCATCACACTTCTGCGTACACATACATGTATGCATATGTGCAGAACTGCACATTAAATTGGAAGAGAGGGTAGAATTTTAAGGATGACTTTAGGGCTGTACAAATGTTGAGGGAGAATTCATTTTTCCTTCTTGAGCTTCTATGTGGAAGTATTTTAGCTTGACAATAACAATACCACATATTTTTCTATCACTTCTTCCCTTCCTAGCTGGTTCCAGTGTCTGGGGTCCTGCTCAGTAACGTGAGCTCTTGCTCCTTTCAATGCAGTTAATGGCAAACGCAATAGAAACCCAGTGTTACTGAAGAGGACAACTGAGTACCAGCTTGCAATCCTGAGAAGTAGACAGTCAGGCAGGGAGAAAGGTGAGCCTGTGGGATAGATGCTGACTTTTCAGAAGGGAAGATGGCTAATAAAAATAACGATAGCTGTGAGTTTGACAGCTGTGGATAAGTTCTTGTGAAATGTTCACAGCATCAAATAACCGAACTAGCATGTAATGTGACTTGGGATGTAGAGATGAGAAAAGACATGGAACAGAGGGAGGCTGCTATTGCGATCCCAAAACAAGCTACAGTAAGATACTAATTTGTTTTGCCAATCTTATTTCCTTATTTTCTCACACACGGTATTGCTGAAGCCCATTTCTTTGTGCAATGATACTATCAGCAAGCAGAACAATTTTAAATTGACCTGAGATTACTAAGGAGACAGATACGCACATTAGCTGTGCACCAGGAGGGACCACTTTAGAAATACACCACTCGCAATGTCCTTGGACAGCGGGTCATGAAGGCTAATGGAAGGTGCGGGTAAACGAGTCATAGCAGGTTGCTTAGGAGACCTGGCATCAGCTTGCTGAGTGAAGCTGAAGATTTTGTATCTCTCAAATAGCATTGGTATCAGGACAGTATTTGTACACTGATGTCACTTAGGCAGATCAGTTTAACTGCACACTAAATAGTCTGACAAATTCAGAAAATGGGTGACAGGGGTGACACTCATACTCCTGGTGTTCCTGGTGCACTCTGTGACTGTAAATTACCTGAGGGTGAGTCAGCGGGGTTCTGGCGAACACTACAAGTCCTAATCATTTGCATGCATTTGGCCAAGCAAGGAACACTATATTAACTGTACTGGGAAGATATATGATTCTGATGTAGCAGATGAGGAGCTAAACTGTAAATAATTCTTCCATTTGCTTTTCATCCTAAAAGATTTTATGAAGATATATTAGTTTTCTTCTTCTTGCTGCTTATTTCCCCAAATCCTCACACCGAGAAGGTAAAGGTCTAGGCAGTCTAGCTACAACTGTATCTAATCCTAACTTAGAAGGGAGAAACCATATGCTTATTAGGGAATTGTTTGAATATTCCTCCCTATTAGTGTTTGAAAGAGGTGAATACATAATACATAAATGTTAGCACAATTGAAAAGCATCGAGACAGAAAAGCCAACTACAGCCATTCAGTGCCATTTTACTGATAACAAAACAAAGAGCTGTCCTAATTCATACTGCCATCTCCATTCATCCCATCCCTTAATTAGTGAGACATTAGTTACCAAAAATTGTGTGAAGGTGAAAATATAGAAACAGATCCATTTTTCTGTTTCTTACCTCCCCGAGCAGTGTGGTGATGGATTGCTGACCTGCTGTTCTCCTGAGACAGCCTAAGTGCCAATTCCACAGCAAATCTCAGAAGCTACCATCATGACTATTGCAAGTGTGAGACTCGGATAATTTCATGGATATGTTTATTTCCCCATGAATTTTAGCAATGATCAAATGATTTCAAACTTGATCTGTTCACCCCCCCCAGCCTCTGTTGATACCTCTGTTGATACCCTGACCCTGTAGCAGCATCTTACACTTGACCTTGTTTATCTTCATGAAATTATCATTCCTACTTCTCAAGCTTGTCCAGGTTCCTCTGGATGGCATCCCAACCCTCACACATGTTAATTGTACCACTGTGATTGGTATCTCCAGCAACCTTGCTGAAGGTACACTTGAGCTCACTGTTGTTGATGAAGATATTAAACAGTACTGGTCCCAATACAGACCCCTGAAGGACATCACTTGTCAGTATGTCCATCTGGACACCGAGCTGCTGACCATTACCCTCTGGATTTGACCATCCAACCAATTCCTCATCCACCAAACACTCCACACATCAAATCCAGATTTCTCCAGGTTAGAGAGAAGGATGTTGTAGAGGACTGTGGCAAAAGCCTCACAGCCAAATTCCACATAAATCACATCCACAGCTCTTCCCATGTCCACTGATGTAGTCACTCCATCATAGAAGACCACTAGATTGGTCAGAGAGGACTTGCCCTTGGTGAAGTCATGCTGGCTGTCCTGTCCTCCATGTGGCTTAGCATAGCTTCTATGAGGATCTGTTCCATGATTTTTCCAGGCACAAAGATCAGGCTGATAGCTCAGCAGTTCCTAGAGTCCTCCATTCTACGCTGTTTAAAAAGAGGTGCAATGTTTCCCTTGTTCCTGGAAATTTCACCTGACTGTCATGACTTTTTGAATATCATGGTGCTTGGCAACTTCATTAGCCAATTCCGTCAGGACTCCGGGATGCATCTCTTGATACACTTACCTATGTTTACATTCCTCAACTGTTCACAAACCTGATCTTCTCTTAAAGTGTGAGGGACTTTGCTGCCCCAGTCCCCATCCTGCTATTCATCCACATGAGAAGTGTGGGAGAAGATGTTGCCAGTGAAGATTTAGGCAAAAAGTTATCCTCCATGCATTCAAGGAGTCTCTTGGAGACACAGTCTGAGCCTACAGCTCACTGTGCTACTTTTCCAGCAGATGTCAGGGTGGCTTGATTACCCCAGCAGGCTGCAAAGCCTGCAACCACAATGGTTCTTACTGCAGCTGGAGTAAGAAGCCTAAGAGTGATGTAAATATTAAAATTAAATAAATCTAGAAAAATTATTTACCCATCTGCCTAGTAAGAATTAAGCACACCTAGACAATTAATGAAAGATATCTGCCTACTTCTCAAAACTCAAAACTTTTCAGTGAATGAGATTCAGAGATATCTATCATAATCTTTTTCAGTGTTTATCTCTCTAGATAAACAGTTTCCCAAAAAACAGTACACATCAGCTGACCAAAAATTCTATTCATAGCCACAGAAACTAGACATCTGAAATAGCATACCTCTATTACAAGACAAATAAGTTAATTCAAAGTACCTTGCATTTGCTGTGGCATATACACATCTGTGATTGTTAAAGTAGTACCCATGGGTAATTTGCTTGAGTGTCCGAGCCTTGTGTTTCAACATCAAGATTTCAATTTTTTTTTACTTTTTCCTTCCAAATGTTTCAAAATCAATGGGAGATCAGACTTACATTTGCAACCATTTTTGTAATAATTTTTGACTTTCACCTGCAGTTTGTACACATTTTTTGTAAAAATTTTATTATTCAAGCAAGTGAATGAAACTGGCTTCAGCATATAACTGTAATAAAAGTCCTTTCAGCTTACAAGAAGCCTTTAATAAACTATTCTATGATTGATTTTTAAGCAGTTGAACACTTACAGAGGCTGATTATACCTCTATCATATATCATTAGTTCATTTATCAGTGTGCTTAAGTACCAAATCTTTTCTGGGTTTTAATTCATTGGGAAAGTCAATCTAACAAAGAGATTGATTGGACATGATTTAATCTTCAAATACTGGTGATAGGAGGATAGGTTTCATCTCTTGATCACAATCTTACAAGATCAGTGTTTATTTATTGAGCATAAAGGTACCTGAGTGAAATTCTGTGTATGTGTTCTCTATGTCTTAAGCCAATGTAATGGTCCCCTCTTGATTTAACTGTTACAAATCTATCAATTCTTCATTGCTTTCAAACTCCTGAATTAAGAGACAGTATTCCTTTCAAGAGGCAGTACTCCTTTCGATGAATATCCCATTAAATAAACCTTTGTGTCTCTTGAAAGTGAAAGGATCCTATGAAAATTATTTCTTAGATTTGCAATCTCAAGGCATCTTAAAAGAATATATAGCATGAATAACTTCAGTCAGATTGGAGTAACCATTTTTTTTCCAAGAAAGAAATCACAGTAGACAAAACCAAATTACAGTACAGTCCATGTTCACCACGTAAATACAAGAAATATCTGTACATTTAAAATTAGTCCTCATGGGCAAAAGTCTTTATGGCTTGAACATAAAGGTACCATTCTATGGCATTCTTTATTAAGATGCTTTCAAGTATCTTGTCCGGTCTTCAGACGGCATCACATAAAGCACGGTCTCATCCAGATCCAGCATAGTATCTGTCAACCCCATGGAACACATCTTAGATGTCTTAGGGCATGCCAAATGACACTAGGTATCTATGCATGAGGAATTGAACTAAGCTGTTATTGGAGCCTAGACAGGTATTCATCTGGACATTTACAGGCATTCACTTCAGAGATGAGATGACCAGCTCTCTGGAGGCCTTATTTGGTTTTTCTTCTAATAATGTGTGCTTCAATTGCTCGACCACATCCAAATGTCTACATTACAGGAACTGAAGTAAAGTAAAATGAATCCCAGTTTAAAGTCTGCTCCTGAAAAGCCGGTAGAAAGATTTAAGATTGCATAAAGAAGGAACTCAAGCAGATATTGCTTTGACCATTAAATGAAAAAAAAAATTGTTTTTTTTTTTACATTTCTTTAATTGTTACATTGCTACAGCTCACTCAATCATATATTTAATAGAATTAACAAAACCCAACTGCATTGAAGTGGATCAGTACTTGCACTCAGCTATGCAACAGGAGTTATAAATATTTAAATATAAGCTTGAGATTTGGATTTGTGTAAAGCCTGAAAAAAGGAATTCCCCATTTCATCAACTAAGGAAACTGCTCAGTGTAGGGTTCAAAGAGCTATATATATATAGGGTAGTCAATGGATAAATATTCTCCTAACTGCTCACATCTCACAAATGTTCTTTAAGACATTCTACTCAAGCTGAGAGTGTCCCACCAAAGCTGCTAAGTGGGAGTACCACAACTGTCATCCTCAACAGTTATTTGCATATAGTTGGTAGACGGTGACATGGAAACCATCAGCTGTCTTGCATAACAAGCACATGACAATATTATGATTTCCCTTGCATCACTTCATGGAAGTGATACATAAATGAGGATTTCTAAAGTATAATCTCTGTATCAGAATGGTAAAGCAGATTCTCCTGCTTAAAAAAAAAACCAAAAAAAAACCCCACATGAAATAAAAGAATAGCAATAAAAGTTTAAGTATTTTGTGCTGTTGAATGAAATATTAGTGACGTTATTTTTGAAGTCTCTTAGTAGAGATGCTGGAAGAGACTTAGATGGATCAATGCCTCACGGACAAATCATGTTGACATTTAGCTGGCTAAGTACAAGAGTATGCAATTCTCACTTAATGCTGAAGGATAACAAGCTTACTTACAAATTTCATTCTAAGGAGGTATCTGCAATACCTGTGGACTGATAGATCAATCAACAATCTTTAAGGCAAACAAAACAGTAGAAGGGAAGGGAGAGTTCATTTGCCTCAATCCATGAATAGGAAATTTTAAGACATTAATGGATAGCTGTTGTTCAAGGATTCCCAATATGTGGCAGCATAGATTTATTTAGTTTAGATTTATTACCTCAGTAACATTAAAGTTTCCACAGACCTGCTCTTTGGTTTAAAAATACTTTTTTTTTTGCCAGTCCATGTTTATACAAGAAATAACCAGTGCAACATTTTAGTACATATCCAAAGAATGTACTTTTTAGAATGTCAATCCTTGGAACACTTTATGTATGCTTGTGTGTGACACAGAGTTAAATGTAGCTGGCACACCAAATTTGTTCAGTTTAATTAATAGAAAAATACATGATTGTTCCAGAGTTCCTAAAACCTCACACATTTTTCAAAAGAGTATTTTAAATCCTAACAGTCAGTTACAGTAACAGTCTCATTAAAGGCCAGTAGATTTATGTTCTTAAATTAGAACCTAAAAATCTATAGCTATTTGGATTTTTGTCCATAATAAAAATAAAGCTCTTTCCAAATGTCATTTAACCTGCCTGATATTGAATTCTACTTGCATCTTTCTTTAATATTCATAGGTTCATCTTAAGGTAGAACAAAGGCAAGATGACAAGAGAGGCCTACAAGATATTTATTACTACAGCATATCTAATTTTCTAGGTTAATCTTGGACTCACGGAAGTAGGCAACTGCGTTTCCCTAAAGCCGAATTCCACATCTCATGGCCTAATACAGGTCTGAGAGCAATTGCTTGGAGTAAACAAACTAGGAAGTGTCTGCTGGGAGCAACTTCTCAGTCTTCCCTGACCTCCATAAACAGAGGTTGATTCTTTTATAATGCTACCATATGTTCTGCTACTTTTCTCTTGCCTTCCTTTCAAGAAGTCACAAAGCTGAAGGTGCTAATGAGGAAAGGCTTAACTATCACACTGAGTTAGCTGTTTTTAATGGATATCAAATGCATTAATTACCTGGAATACTTATCATTTTTCTACTACCATTACAGGCAGTGCTCATATTCCTCACTTTTATGCCTCAGTTAGATGCCTAAAGCTAGGTGTGTGCTCAGTCAAGGCTAAGAGCCTTTGTGAAGGCTCCTTTAGGTACATAGGGGGAAGACATATAGGAGGAAAAAATCCTTTGCCCTCACTTCCCTATTTAGGAGAATAAGGAACACCAACCGTGCTTTTGGTCCTCAAACTCAGACAAACATTTTACCTTTACATTGACAACACTCAAAACTACTGGTTTGACAGCTAGTAGTCCTTTTTGGAATGAGGACTCCAACCTGTATATTCATGAGGCCTCTCCGATGAATCCTTATTTTGTTTACAGAACATTCTGAACATTTGCATCTATTTAAAAAGTTATTTGTTCCCTTTTTTACACTACTGTTCTGTAGAGCTTTCATGAAGGAAGAGAACTGGCTTTTTTAATTCTGTTTGGTTCAGTGGTCAGAAGTTGCAAGTAAAATTTTACTTGCTACTTTATTTGCAAAAATAAAAACGTTACTGCTGTTTTGTAAGAATCTCATTTAGAAGGAATCATAGATAGGTGTTAGTTTTTTCCTGTGTACTGAAGAGAAACCAAAATGAAGATGCTATTAAGGTAAGATCTTATTGATGAAAAAAAATACATTCTTATTTAAATTGGTGGGACTTAAACATTATGTGTTGTGGAAGATATTTCCTGGATGAAGACACAGATTTCAGAAAGAGGCATACAGCACTTTTCTAGTTTCTGATTTATTTTCAGTGATGGATTTGAAAGGTATATGTAGTTAATATTAATGCCAAGCAAATATTCTTTAGGAGAGAGAAGAAATGTGGGTTTTACTTGCAGCTTCTGAGCCTGTCCAAAACAAAAGAACACCTCCAGACTATAGATAATTAGAAAAATTATTGTCCTTTTTTTAAACAAGTTGAGAAACAAAGTCCAATTCTATCTACTTCAGCAATTCAAAGTGTGTTTGCTAATGCAGGGCAGAACAGTGCAGTGCAGACTTATCCAAGTTAATATCATTCAAGTCACTATTAATTCATATGCTTTTAAACTAAGAAACAGTGAGTAGGCTGAGAAATCATTGAATATTTAGGTGGGAATAAATATATCCTTGACCCTTGAGATCTACATCAGTCAAACCACTGTTTCACATGGAACACTGTTCTCCTGGATACAGCCAAAAATCTCCATTCTCCCTTTGTTTCATAAAAATTGCATAGATTTCTCCAGTTAATATAGTACAAATAATATAATTTAAAAAAAAACCCAAAACAAATTAGAACTATTGTAGAGGTAACAGTGTTTCTTAGATTGAAGTCAAGATGGCACTTTTAATAGCATTGCTTGGCTGGTATAAATTCATAAAATAATACCTTTGTGAGAGTCATAACAATTGGCATGTTATTTCTATATATGCTAATTTATTAATTTAAATAAGAATTATTAAAAATTCCATACATGTTATAATATTGATATAAATATTTTAAGTAGTTTGATATATTCAGTAAGACATGTTGATATCAGGTACTGCACAACAAGAAAAAAAAAGAAACAGAATATTTTCTCATCTTTTATGTATCTATCTCACTCTTTTAAAACAAACTTTTACCACATTACATTTACTTTTAAATAACAACACATATGCCCTATCAATAAGTAAAGCTTTCTAGAGATGTGAATGTTTACTGTAACAACATCCAAGCCTATTTCCCACACAGAGCTCCCACATAACAAAAAGGTATAATTTGACCATATAGACATACATATACACACATATGTATATAACTAACGTAAACAAATGTCTATATTAATGAGATTGCCTGTGCTTCATGTTAACCATATGCTTTAAGTTACTCTGAATTTTTCCTAGTAGGTGCATTTAGAAGTGAGCAAGACATGAGATGTGATTATATAATTCCCAACTATGCTTTTAATCCAGTCTATGTTTATGAAGACCTTTATAATCCTCTAGTCAGCACAAATAATATAAAAAAAACCCCTTTCAAGAATAAAGAAAATCTTTCACAAGTTATTCAGAGATACATTCAAGCTTCCCTAAAATAAGATATAGAATTCCAATGTAGGTGATTGCTTTTTATTGAAGATTTATTTTTAAGTTCAATTTGGCTAAAATTATCACATGAAAATCTTAGGTGCAGCATTCATTACCAGTTTAACTGACCATCATATTGCAAGTTCTTGTATTTCTGCAATTATTTATCAGTTAGAGTATTATACAAAAATAGATATTGAAAGATTATTAAACAAACTAGTTGAACTGCTATTGTTTCAAAAGGGAGAAACTCATGTAGAGGATAATCAAATACTGAGAACATTTAAATGGCACTTAAATTACTCCTGTTTTCCTCCCTTCTTCTCTTCCTTCCCCAAAGGTGCTTTGTTTTATATGAGTAATGGAAAATTAGGAGGAAGACACATTATCTCCTTGTACTTAAAAAGGCAGAAGGCTATTTCCTGAGATTTTAATAGTCACTACTAACCAACTGATAACAGAAAGTAAATATAATTAATTCCATAAGCATGCATTTCATAAAAAAATGAATCTTTGGATTTTCTTCTTAAAAATTAAATCTTTGTCTTTATCATATGTCTCACTTGGTCTTGTATACTGACTATGATAGCAAAAAATGAAAAAAACCCTCCTTCCCATTCTATTTTTCTATTATTATTATGAACTAGTATTTTTTAATGCATGTTAAAAAAGCCTGACAGAATGAAGGTTCTGAAAAAGAAAAATCTTTTAGTTTTATGTGCTTGGAAGCTTGTTCCATTTTTTGAGACTCTTTTGAAATAAAGATGATAGCTCTAGCCAAGAACAAGAAATTGATAGCAGAAATACTGTAGTACCACAGACTGAAAGAATGTATCATATCTGGAAAGAAACTGCATAAGAAGATGCCATTTATCAAGGTTTAAAAAATATGGAAAAAATCCATATTTTGTTCAGTTTGGTTTTCTTTTGTTTTGGTTTTTTTTTGGTTTTTTTTTTTTTTTCTGTATTCTATCTCATTTTCTATTTACAACAGAGTTAAGTCACAGAGGTACACATGTAGGTTCTCTGACCAGAGGTCTTCTTTTTACTGGAAACAAAATCTGACAGGTAGTCACAAAATGAAATTGCTAACAGAAAATGTTCTGGAATAAATCTTTTAAATAGACAACAATAAAGTGTCTGGATAATTTTCTATTCATCTACTAATTTTCTATGAAATACGCAGGAATCTGCTTTGATATAAGCTGTTACTTAAATCACCTTTGGTATGAAAATAGATATTGAAGCTATGGGTGTAACATCAACTTTAAAAAGAGGACTAGTCATTGTCTTACCTCTGTTAAAGGGAACTTGGTATAAAAATAAAATAAGATCATGATTCACTGGTAAATGAACACATAAGTTAGATTTGGCTTATATGGAGGAATCTGAGCTCAAAAGTTTTAGCTATGTAAAGGGATCATGAACTATGTGAATATGACATAAGGAATATGCACTTTGTTTTCAAAAATACTTTTGTTAAGTTCTCCCCTCAGAGCCTCTGAAAGAACCCATCCTGTTTTAAAGGAAGAGGAAGATCTTTAATAAATTATTAATCAGCTTAAAGATTGGAATGGAAAACAATTGAAATGTATGGTCATTTTTCATAATGAAGAAATCTCCACAGAGGCATCCCTGAACTATCTGTGTGTTGGGTTTGTTGTTAATTATTTACCCAAGAAAAACAAGTATGTAAAATATTTAAATTATTAATGATAATCAAATCTAACCTGATCATAGCGGTATAAGAAAGATCTCATGCTTCTGAAGGATAGAGTAATAAATTTGAACGTTATCAGAAGTAGATTAAATTCAGTGTTGACAAATGCAGAATCAAGGAGACTAGGGAAGAATCACCAAGCATGGGAAACAACAGGCTCTAAATTGACTAAAAATTGGCTATTACCACCGAGAAGAAAACTCTGGATTCATTGTGGATAATTTTATTTTCTTAATAAATACAGTACAGCATTTGATACTATTTCCGTATTTTAATATATGTTAGCAGCCACTTCCTAAGTCACATGTTCCTCTGTCAGTGCGTTTTTATCTTCTCAAAAGAGGTGATATGATAGTAATTTAATTTTAATCCTCCTTATTTTAGCATACTCTTAATAAAGACCATTCTTCTCTGCAAAATTTAAAACACAGGCACTTTCTTTCTAAGAGGTTTTCAGTATCTTTTTTCTGTGAGAATGGAAAATTCATCTCTTTGAATATGTGTCTATGTGTATTCTAGAATGCATAACACTCCACCACACTGATTTTATGTAAAAGAAATATGTCTTATAATCATCTACTGAACCACATGCCGTAGATTTAAGATGATGCAGAGCAGACACCTTGGGGAGCACCTTATCCCTCCTTCTGTCTTTCCTGTATTGTGTATTTAGTAAGTCAATTATAGGTAATGTCCTTCAACTCCACACTTTACAGATGTAAAATGAAGAGTTAGTTTTATATCATTTTGTTGAATCAAACCTTCTCCAAGTCATGAGGAAAATTTGTATGCAATGAAATTAGAAACCGACCTTAATAACAGAAAAACACAGAAAGCGTGCAAAGTTCCAGCAGTCTGGGCAAATTTTGCCTCCACAAAAATGCACAGTAGAGACTTCATGAATAATCCTAAAGAAGAAGACAATTTGTTGTTGTCTGATTTCCTTGTGGTAAAAATTGGTAGCGCAGTTCTTGAAATAGCTATAGTCTTATTCCCCAGTACAGCACAGTACATACTGCAGCTATTACATGGACTTAATAGGAAAGACTGACTTCAGCCATTTCCCATGACCAGCAATTTTATTATGTTTGCAGTTTATAAAGTAGCATTTTCACAAGGCTCCGACAGCAACGTAACTCAGTGCTGTGGAATAAGAAGAAAAAAGGGAGAAAAAAGGGAGAGAGAAAGGAAAGAAGAAAAGAAGATCATTTGGGAAGCTGTTTCCTTTATTCGGAATACAAATCTCCTTTACATTGATGCTTGCCACACCTAGTGTAGTCAGTGGTAAGGTGACCTGTATATGACAGTGCTGTAAACCACAGAGAAACTGGGGCATGGAGTGGAAGCAAAGAAATGACAGATCAAAACAAAATGTCCCTCATTTCAGTCCTTGAAGCTATTTCTGAGTTGAGGATTGGACACAAAAACATTGGATAGCCATCAATCATACTAGTTAGGCAAGAAATTATTGATATAGGATGACCAAATATAGTTTCAAGCAGCCTACTTGCAGCTGGCAGAACCTGGCATAAATGGACTACCTCATCCAGCTGTGATCAAACACTCTTGGTCTCAGGCATGATTGTCTAAGTGGATGTAAAATTTGTTGTTTCATTCATGACTTTGGTTTCTGTTCTTAGTGGGACCACTGAAGCCAAGCAAAATGGTATAGTCAGCGAGAATTAACTGAAAACTAGTTCAACTGCTACTATTTACCTCCCACAATAAAACGGACTTCAGTCCGAAATACATATTAATCATTTTTCCCCTGTTTGTTTTCCTTTAAAATACTTTCTGGAGGATAAAGGTTTTAACAATGCTTATTCCGAAATGCATTTATTCCTGAGTGATATTTTTAATTGACATCAGAAACATGCATACGAAAAACACAAAGGCTTGCAAACATTTCATACGCTTTCCTGATTGGTATTACTAAAATAACCTTTTCCAAAGGTTAGAACTAACCTTTTGATGATATTTTTTTGTCAAAAAAATGAAGGTTAACATTGAAGCTGGTTCTTATAACATGAAATATTCACAAATTACTTCAGTGCTTTCTTCTTTGTGCTAAAGAACTCCTTTCCAAACATTCTTATTCAGCAACTATCTTCTGCTATGTATTAAACTTTTATATCAGAGTTAAAGTTTTATAAGGTTTAAGGTTATAAAATATTAAGACAAGAGTTGAGCTTGTGATACCCACTGTTTAAAAGAGAGCAAGTGTATTTACCAGAAAGGAAAGAAATACACATTTTATGGCATTAGTGGTTTACAGGGATGTTTTTCTGATGCCTTTTTTTTTTTCTCATTTATTTATACTAAATTTATTTCTGATCAACAAATAAGAGGGAAAAAAAAGAAAATAACTTCTGAGTTCCAATGAAATGAAATTGTTACAAACTTTCTTTCAAAACTTTCAATTAGTTAGACTTGGTCAATCTCAAAATTTGATTAGGCACTACTGGTCAGAAGACATGAAATGTATTTTAGTCAATACTGGTAGCAGAACTGTCAATAGCTATGGGGTTCTCTAAGATTGGGCCTCAATCTGAACAGATTCTGTTTGAACTCAAAAATGTTCATCCAGTATCTCTAAACAGTATCTCTATATGAAATTCTTATATCCAGCTCTTAAGCACTTTTAAAAATAATTCAAATTGATGAATGCAGATGTTTCAGCGATGTTAAAAAGTTTTGGATTTTTTTTACTTCTCCATAGGGAAAAAAAAATGTGCATCGGACTGCAAACAACACTTTCAATTGAAAGAGTAGCCTTAAAAATTGTATTTACCTTCTGAAATTTTCATTTTGTATAAGCTTTTCTACTTTATAGAGTTTTCGTTATAAAGTAGCTTATATAGTTTTCTTTATATGTACTGTGTAATTCTTGTTTTCTACCATCTTCTGTTTAGAACTTTTTTTTAGATTTACCTTTTTATCCTTTTATGGTTAGTTCTTTTATGTAGTAGGAATTGTAATTTGAAGCAACACCACCTATATATGACAGACAGCAGCTAAGAATTATTCTTCCACCTTTAAAGGAATGTTTTCTTTCTTTTAATTCATTCCTTCTATCATTTTAGATTAAGATGATGAGGCTTGGACTTCGTTCCCAGTAATGAGAACACATTAGAAGGGTAGAATTCAGAATCTGCCTTGCCCTAGGCTCATCTCTATTCTTCTATTCTTAGAGAATCTTTATGGAAACACAGAATAGGCAGAACAGAAATCTAAGCACTTATTAAGGACAATCCAATCCCTACTACTGTAGACATCTGATATATGTCAGCTGAGCCATGGCTTAAAGTACATATTCCTCTTCATTGACTATACAGCATAGGAAGACATGCCAAAATTGGTAATCTAAATGTAAATGGCTAAAATTAATTGAGATACTCTACCTCAATGATGGCCTCACTCAAGAATTCTGATCCTGCTTCCCTTGTAATACGAGAACTTAAAAATGCCTTTTCTTCATACATTACTGAAGTTTCAGTTTCTTTTACTAAAATGAATATTCTGCTTCATACTTGAAAAATCTTCTAAGTAACAAAAAAATAAACATCTGTAGACAATTCAGGTTCTATTCCAGACCAAGTTTTGGAACAAAGTGAATGCCTTCCAAGCACAGTTTCTTTCAGATAGCTTTTCGGGTCTGTGGATTCTAACCTATACGTATATCAAGAATATTGGATAATATAAGAAAATTAACATCTTTCATTCTTCTATTTTATTGAATAGACTAAAACTCTTAAGATTTACAGCTTTCAGTCTTTGGATATGAGCAGATGGTAGCAAGTTTAAAAGTTGACCTATCATAAGATATTACTGTTTCTTCTCTGACATAACTCTCCCTGCAAATGCTCCTTAACTGATGTAGCTATAAAGTAAAATGAATTAAACTGCCATGATGACAGTAGCAGGTCACGTTCATTTGTTTTGTTTTATACTTCCTCAGATCTATTCTTTCAGCGAAAGAAAACCCATTATACAGTAATTTATGGTCTATCATGAATTAAACTATTTGGATTCTAAGAATCACCAGCAGGAAGTTAGTCTTTAAGCATTACTTGACTGTTACCATTTTAATTAGAAGTTAAAATTCTGCTACATACATGAAACATAAAAATGTAATAAAATCAAACAAATAATTCCACAACTAGTGAGGCAATTCCTTAAAAATAAAATTTTTCCTCTTTGTGTTGAATTAGAAAAAGATTTTCTGTTATGTCTTCAGAGACGTATGTTACCCTTCCACAAATTACTTTATTGGGGGTATATAGGCTGCCATTTTCAAAAATGTTTTAAAAACTTGCGTGAACATAATTGTTTCAGATACTTATCCTAACAATTTTTTTTTTTACATTGCCATGTTTTAAACTCAGGCACCAACGAAGCCCTATGCAGCCACTCACTCACTCCCCCAGCAGCACGATCAGGGAGAGAATCAGAAGGGCAAAATGTAGAAAACTTGTGGGTTGAGATAACTACAGTTTAATGGGGAAGGCATAAGGAATCAACTGCCTGAAGTTTTAGCACAGAAAATTTGGAAAAGTTGTTGAATTGTTTTGGACCTGATAACCCAATACACAAAAGTAATAGTAAGAAAAGTTAATGGTAGTCTGAAGAGGCTTATTAAAAATCTAGTACTCTTCCTCTTGCTTGCATGCTATTTCTCCTAAATTTACTAAATATTGTTGTTCTAAGTATTGCTGTTTTAATCTCAGAAATTAATTTCTAATGCAATGTAGAGATTTAAAATTAAATGCCATTTTAAAAGGTCACAGAGCAGGGACAATATACAGTATGTAACCAGAAGTTTAGCAGAAGAATAATACTGCCTTTTTACCCCTATTAAACATTTAACAAAACCAGTATTTCTTGTATAAGACTGCTAAGGTTCATTTCCTTTTGACACTATCTTTCTGGGTAATTATCAGTAGTAGTGAAAAAAAGATTGTAATAAGTAATAATTGTAAGTAAATTATAAACTTTAATATAACATTAATTGAGTATATTTCTTCAAAAGGCATGAAATACTCTAAAGTCCACCCATCTAAAACTTATTATTGTTATTGATATCCTTGCCTGGTTTTAATCATATAGCGTGTATGCATCAACATAGGTGACTTTAAAAAAAAAATTACTGAAGTGAGATAACTATACACAGGGAAGGACTTGCGTGCTCAAAAAAAAAGTACAAAATTAAAAAACATTTCTGTGGTGGCCAAATTCCCCAAAACAGGATCTGTGATCTCAGAATTAATAACAAAATGTATTTTCCCTCTTCCACTAAAGTTGCAACCATCTCTTGAACCATTTGATGGGATTTTGAGGTGACCAGTGATAGAATGTCCTGAAGTTGTGCCAGAGGAGGTTTAGGCTGGATATTAAAAAAAGGTTCTTCACCCAGAGGGTGGCTGGCCATTGGAACAGGCTCCCCAGGGCAGTGGTCATGCACCAAGCCTGACAGAGTTCAAGAAGTGTTTGGATGATACTCTCAGGCACACGGTGTGACTCTTGGGGATGGTCCTGTGCAGGGCCAGGAGTTGGACATGATGATCCTTGTGGGTCCCTTCCAAATCAGCATATTCTGCGAGTCTGTAATAATTTTCCAAAGCTCTAATAATGCAGTCAGAACCTTGATGATTTCATGAACCAGTTTACAAATTACTAAATAAAAAGTACTACTCAGCTCAATTAAACACATTCATTTGAATCATATTGTACTAGTTTTTATAATACTCTCCAGGCTTTTTAACTATCTAATTATGTTCTACGAAACACACTTTTTTTTTTTTTTTTAAATGAGACTGTAGATTTTTGTTCATATACCATAGAGGATGCTTCAGTACTTTTGAAAATCTTAACTATTAATTTTAAATCAGTAAATGGTAGAAGTGGAATCACTCCTCAATATTTTTTTTATAAATCACTATTTTCTTACAAAAGATATTTTCACAGAAAATTCATGTTCATCTCTGCTTTGCGTACAGAAAAAAACCTTCAGATCATTTTTGACTGACCCACAGTGCATTGAATTATAACAGAATGATCAAATTGTATACACAGGGATTACTTTTTACTACTTTTAACACATTTTGGTTTTTATTTATTTTCAAACACGACTAAAGGACTCGTTTAAAAAAGCTTAAAAATCAGACATTATTATATAAATTAGCATGAGATAAAGCAAACCAAGGACTGGGAAACAAAGGTTATGGCAAAAATGCACATAACCTTACAAGATTTTCTGAAATACTGTACAGCAAAGACAAGGCATGCAACACATTTACAGAAATAGTCATCAGGAACACCTGTTCTTGAGAAATCAATAATCTTTAAGTTAGATCAACTTTAGACTGAGTTTGGATATCCTGAAACTTGTCTACTGTACATGACAAGAAGTTTGGTGCATTTTTTTAACGCATGTTTTCAGACAGTGTTCTGTTCCTGAAGAGGAAAATCTCTATAAAAGTAGTAAAGGAGTAATTACAATTGCTGTTTACTCTGATATGATGCTGGAATTCAATTTCTGACAGAACGACTGCCTGTTATGGTAACAGTAAAGAATCCTAGAAAAATTAAATTTCACCTGCACTCAAAGGGGAACTATACTTTTCTGAGCTGCACCAGAGTCTCCTCCAATGTACTGTTTTTATTGAACGATAAAAAAGGCAATATAATTATTTGTGGTTTTTTTTCAGGAAAAAAACAATACATAATGAAAAATATTTTTTAAAATATATGTACAAATCAGCGAGAAAAGTGAGACCCATCTACTTGTCATTTCAATATGCTCAAACATGCAGAGATATAAGTTTTATTCCAGTGTTGTAGCCCCAACAGCACAGTCTGCGACATATAATCAAAACATGATATTTGAAAAGAGACGCAGCAACATTTCCAGAAATTATTATTGTTTCACGTTTTTCTATCTATATTTATACATACAGAAACATACAACTGTGCATATGTTGAAATATGAAGATTCCTGCATCGTTTAATATAAAAAAGAGAAAAGATATATTGACATTTTGCTGCCATAATACTTTCCTCAAAACTTTTAGCAGACAATGTTATCTACATAAACTAGACTGAGAATCTATCATCTACTTGTAGCAGAATGCACAAACCATCTGTTGGATGGGGTTGTTTTTTCAACTGCTGTTTTCGTATGCTAACATAAAAGCAAAACAAAATAAAAATCCTGAAGTATAATGAGCTTTTCCTACAGTACAGTAACCATGGGTGGCTCTGTTTATACTATACGAACAGGGAAGAAAGAAGTTATTTGACTTCACCTTGTGAAGTAACATATGCCTAGATACATTTCTGTTGTAATAGAACACTTAGATTGCAGGAGCAAAAAAAAAAAAAAAAGTTCTTTCCAAGTTCCATTTTTGAGAGTAATTAACCTCACTATTTTTCAGTTTTCTGTATCTTGGTTTTTTTTGACTGATCTCCAAATGTTCTTGTTAGGCACAAAGGAATTGATTTCAACACCAATCCAAATACTTAAGAAACACTTGTATGAGTGCTTAATCACTGAAATTTGGAAAGAAACCTTCCACTGAATTTCTCCTTCTGAAGTAAGCCTCTTGGATTAGACTTCATAAAACAAGGCATATTCCTTGCTTTCTTAATTACTCTCTTCTTTTTTGCTACATTATTCCCAATCACCACTATACAGGAAGCAGGACATTTCAGACAGCAATTTCCTTGATTTGACAACCAGGTCTGATTCTGTGAGTTATACTCTTAATGCTGTGTGCTCTCTTCTTACGAGAGGATTAAGAGCATAGTACAAAAAAAAGATCTTATTTCAACTCTCAGTTTTAGTAATGTTTGAAGTCTGTCATGAAACCAGTGTCACCTGAAATCAACCTAACAATTTACATGGTGGTGAGAGAGATGGCACTAGAGATTACTTAGTGCTATTAGAAAACTATACACAACTACTTTTAAGTCACGATTTTGTATCTCATTCACTATCTGGAAGAAATAAACTTCACTGCATTTCCACAATCTTTTTAAGATAACGTAATGAGCAATATGACACTGAGTGGGATAACTGAGGAGATAACAATGCACAAAAAGGAACACACTAAATTTTACAAAATTAGAAAGAGCTTGAGGAACTAAACAGACAAGTTTTCATTATGCACTTAAACTTCATTTTTTTATGAGTACTATGGATAAATATAGTTTACTCTAACATTTATTTGATGAAGATATAGATCATGTCTTTAAGAACTCAGACTCAAAATAGTTAGTTTCAATTTACAAATTTGCCCATGTAATTCAGTTATTTTTGCTTCTGTCTTCAAAAACAAAACAAAAATAACTCCCCCAAAAAAACCCACCACCAAAACCACACAAGTAATAGTACTTTACTTTCAATTAGCATAACTTCTTAAAATGCCAAGCTTTTCAAGATAGGAACATGTGCTTTATGTTAAATGCCTAACACGATGGGGACTGATTTTGTTTGTGTATAGTCATGAGATCTGGCACACCACAGTACTCCAGTGGAAGAGCAAGTCAAAAGATGAAACCATAAAATGTAAAGGGAGGAGGTACTTAAATTCTAATAGATATATTCAAAGATTGTTTTAAAAATGGGATTAAAACAAAAAATTTTTTCATCCCATATGAAAGGTTAGATTTTTTTTTTTAATCTTTGTCAGCATGTGCATGGGCAACCTTTTCACAGAAAGATACTGACTGACACTTAGTGAGAGATTATTTGATGTGCTTCTTTCTTCAAGGCAAAAGGACTGTCATGCTTAAACATGTAAGGGTTGACAGATTTTGTCTAGCTTATTCTCATAATCCTGAATATCAAATAGCCCATGCCACTCCCAGGAAATCTGTTCCGGTATATCATGTTTGTAAAATAAAATAAAGTTTCTTTCCTATGATAATCTTTTCTTGGTACAATGTTTCCTAAAATGATAGTGATGTTTTTTACTTAGAATTTCTTGAAACAATACACGTTTCTTGATTGTGCTAGACAACATAGTGAACCTGAGGTTTCACCAAAACTGATTAGAGAATAGGAATCTTGTTTTGCAGGCTATGTATCTGTTCATCTACTCCTTTGACTAAATTTTAGTAGCAGTATGGAATAGTTCGCTCATATTTACTTGCACTGTACTAAGGGCAACACTTCTGCAGAATGCTATCTAGACATTTGATCCTACTTGATATCCCTGCTGATTATTCTTGTGACAGGATATCAAGTTGCACTATTCCATATTCATTTTTCCAGATGATTTTTTTTCCCAAGATTATTGTACATTCTAATTATCTCCTGTAACATATGGGTGAATCATCTAAGACTTTTTTCATCTTTATTTTTACGAAGCATATGCCTTATTTCATTATTTAATCCTTATTGACTAGAATGAAAGTACTAGGCGCAAAAGAAACATGTGAAGAATTCCAACTGATACAACTCCTGTTCTTAATTTTGCATGTGAGCAAGGCTTTCCTCTTCAATCCCTTTCGTAGCAGTTTTCATAAATTCCATTTCCATACCAGATGAAGAGTATACAGAAGCATTCACTCTCATCTCCATTTCAATCCTCTCAAAAACTATTATATTTTCAAAAAAAGTCATTAATCTTCAAATTAAGACAGTCAAGATATACAAAAACTTAATTCAGGAGGATTAATTATCATCAAATATGTTGGTGAAGGCATTGTTGATTAACAAACAATAATTTATTGAAGCTTTTCCTATTAAAAAACATATTCTGAATTGTGGCAGTAGTTGAAGTCCTCATTGTCTCTTAACAGAAGACTAAAAATACTTTTAAAAAAATTGTTCCCACTAGCTGAAAATATTGAGTTGTTTATTTCATATTGTTTACTTTCTTTCTCCCCTTCTTTGTCCTCTCTCCCTCTTTATTTTCAATCTCTCATATATTTTGGAGTTGTGCTTACTATTGCTACTTTGGAATGGAGGTGGTATTTGGTTTGGGGTATTTTTGTTCTGAATTTCAGATAATTGATAAAAAAGTAGGCTATCTTTGTGGATAAGTTAATAATGAAAATTATGACAAAACAACTGGCAGAAGATAAGTCAGCTTGGATAAATAGAGCCACCATACAGAAGGTTTACATTTAGCATGACGATTAGTACTATAAAATTCTCCAATATAAATAACTTTGTAAAAATAATCTTTCAGACATTCCCAAACTATCATAATTTGATTGCATGACTAAAAATATAGAAATGCAGGTGGACATTAGTAGTGGATGGATTTATACTAGTTTTACAGATTCCAAATTGTAAGTGGAGAAATAACAAGGAATATGAGAAAAAGTGGTGAACTAGATCAGTCTGAAAACTGATTAGTGATGCACCTGACCGGTCTAGAACATAAAAAGAACTTGGATCTCCACAGGCAGTCAGAAGTCTATCTAAGAACAGGAAGTCTCTTTACATATTTATACACTCTATTTATAGGTATGAATCACATTGAAGAATCACTAGAAAGAATTAAGAGCCCAAATAAGGCTAGGACTACATTGTGCAAGGAGGGCATGCGTGATTATACCCGTTCAGATGAAAGGATCTTTTGTGATCCCTTATTTGATTTGGTTTTGTGTTCCTCTATGAGTTTTGCACAAAGCAACACTAAATACCTGCAAAAAGATACCAGGGTCAAAACAATGATGCTTTTTCCATATGGTTAGAGTAGGAAGAAGGATAAAAACCTATCACAGGGAAACAGAAGTGTTACAAAAGGTTGAATATTTTAATGTTGATAAGACACAGTAAACCAAAAAACTTGACTGATACAGTTAAAACAAGACTGAATGGCAAGTAATGCATTCCATGAATTAAGCCCTTATTAGACAATAAGAAAATTGGTGACTTATTAAAATCAATCAATTCAATATTCTTCAATCAATATTTTTCTTGTGTCAGATAGAACAGACGAAATTACACATGAAGTATACAAAATAGAAATCTAGAGATGAGATGTGCCTAGGTGAGTGAAAGACCGATTCTGGATCCTAACTGCTAGAAAAGGTGTTTGTGACAGACAAAATGAGATACACAGTAAAGGACTGAAGAGTGAAGAAATAGGAGGTATGATTACAGTGGTCTAAACTTACAGTAATCCTCACCATTGACAGTACTTCAATTCAAGACTTCAGTTGTAAATAGGAGATATGGAGTGAACAACTAAACCTAAAGTATGTATGGAAACTTCCAGGTAAAATTTGAAATGAATTTTGGAGAAACTTACTTTATTATGCAGCAAAATGTTTTCACTTATTATTTTTTCATAAGTTAAAAGAGTATTTTCAAAGTGTAAATTGTAATAATGTTCTAACTTCCTATTAAAATTAGTACTTTCAAAAATTTTGACATAAAAGATTTAAAATACCAATGGAAAAACATCTAAATAAAATTATGAGTTTTAGTAAAACTGTTACAAAAAAAAATCGTAATATTTTAGGTCTGTGTTTGTCTTAAATTATTGTTGAGTTATAATTTTTTGAAATAAAAATCAAAAATTTTAGGTATGGCTAAAATTATATTTTTGGTAAAGTTTAGTTTTTGGGATTATGGGGATCTCTTTTCCCTATTACTCATGATGACTACACAATTACTTATCTTTCTGTGGAAGTTGCAGCAGTTCTTAACTTTTTAAAGAATAAATTTCCTTTCTGAGACTTTTAATAACACCTAGTTACTTCCCTAGTGTAAATAGTTTATTTTAGGTCATTAATCCTGTATTCTAAAAAAAGTGTTCAAACAACACCAGGAAATTTTTGTACTAGGAAATTCTGCCAAAACATCATAGAATAATATTGAAGGAGTAGTTTTCACCTAAAAAATGCAAGCCTGAGATATAAAAGGAAAGAACAAATTCTTAAACCACTTGCAACAGGATACAAAAAAATATGTGTCGCATGGATAAGAAGTAGCTGCTAGAAAGCAATGATCATGTGCAAAGCATATGTTAACCTAAATGTATCAGCATCATTCTTATGAATTTAACAGATTGCAACAATATGCTGTAATTTTTTTCCATGTATAATATTTAAGTGAACTTCACAAATCACAGAATCAGTTGGATTGGAAAAGACCTCCAAGATCGAGTCCAAACTATGACCAAACACCACCTTGTCAATTAGACCACGGCATCAAGCGCCACATCCATGCTTTCCTTAAACACCTCCAGGGACCATGACTCCACCACCACTGCTCACAAAAATCCTATAAAGGATTTATTATAACTGTGTAGAATCTACAGATTAAAAGTATGTATCTGCATATAAATATAAAAATTAAAAAATTAAATACACATATGCACTTTATATATATATATACACACATATATATAAAATGATGTTTATATAAAGAGAGAAATGCAGATAATGCATATTTATTTGTGCACATACAGACCTATATATGTCCCTAGTATTATTATTCCAGAACTGGGTTTATCGAGGAAAGAAAAATTATATTCAAGACAACAGTATTTTTGGAGGCTTATCTCTAAAGATTCAGTATCAATTGGATTTTCCAAAGATAGATATTATTCTCTCTACTTGCTTTCACTTTTACTATGAAAAGGATGAAAAGCATTTCCCTTTTCTTTGGTGTTACCCTTAAGAGAACCATAGTTTCAGAGATATTTTACTGATTTAATCACTCTCTGTGCAACTGATATTTCCACTGCAAAATCTTCTCTTAATGTTGAATTTTTTTGAAATATTCCTGCAAAACAGTGCAAGTATTTCTGAAAATAAGTCCAGAGGAAAAAAAAAACAACATTGGTTTTGTCAATGTTTAAAGTACATGGATAACAACAACCAAAAACCCGTCAAGTCTTGCTGTCTAGTGCATGTAATGGGCCCCTGCTTTGGAGCAGCATCCATACTTTTATTGAGATAATAGATATGATCTTTACTAAGATAGATACGATCTTTACTACACTATGAAAATGTATCAAGGTTCAATTAATCCTATCCTTTTATTCTACCCTTTTAGAATGGTTTGAATTTGCAATGTAGAGTTCAAATGATGTTCATTTTCTCAAATTTAATTGAACATTAAACATTTAAATTGAGCATTTAAACCTCAACTAGCCACTTTAGACTACTGTTACACTCAGTGAAGAGAAATAGGCATGTCTGGAAGATAATTCACCTTATTCTAAAATGTGCATCTAAGAAAGAAAGGAGATAAATCCCCATCAAGGACTGAACAAATTATTCAAACTACTAATGTCTTGCTGACCCATTTAATATAGAAAATAGTACCATCAACTTGGCAGCAGCTGATGAAACAGGTCAGAGAACAAAGTAAAACTGGAAGGTGAGGTGATTATATTAAAACTGACAAAACAGCCACAGGAAGGTGCAACTGATACTGAAATTCAAAGATTAGGAAATAGAGAGAAGCAGAATGAGTGGTCCGAGAAGTTGTTAAAGAAGACTTTATTTTTGGCAGTATCTAAGCCAAGATACAGGAAAGAATGGACAGTAAGTAACCTGCTGAGTAAATCAACAAGGCAGATGGTAAGAGAAGTCAGTAAAATCAAGTAACACTGCCTGGGTAAGGTACCTAAGTCAGGAATAAGGCAGTCAGGAATCCTTTGAGACTATGGAAAGGAGAAAAAAAAACTAGAATAAGATCCAGAAGGAAGACACAAATTCAATACAAAAAGAATGTAAAGAGGATGTAACAAAAGAAAGTAAGTTTGGTAACACTAAGAAGGAAATATGAACATTGCTTGTCATTAGAATCCCAAATGCAGCAGAAGAAACACACGACTTGCCATCCCTTCAGCTGTTGAATTCCTCAGTCTTTCTTCAGAAAGAGTATGCAATCCCCATTGTAATTATCCGCATAAAAATTGCTATCAATTATTTTATCACTTAAGTGGCAATGGGGTATACAGTGAATCCTCAAGTTTCAGTCCTGCATCCAAGTGGTGGGCAAAAGAAGTAACAGTACATAAAGTTGTGTGTTCTTCTGCTTCTTTTGTAAAAAAAAAAAAAAAACACACACAAAAAAACCCCAACAACAACAAACAAAGCTGCTAAACACCCAGCTTTAGAAACACTGTTCTAGAAGTAGCAAAGCCAGACTTTACAGTTAGGAAATTCTAGACCTAGATTTTCCTTGTAATTTATTTAATGCCATCCACATACATATAAAGCCTTTAGCTATGTGATCTTGCACTATTTTTATCACCAGATTCTTCTGCATCCCATACACAGAACATAGATCCTCTGAGAATGAATAAGAACTTTGGAGGAGACAGGTCTGTGGCCTGTGTTGTGTGGCAATCCTACCTCTTTTGTTGTGAAAGTTAAAAACATAAAAGCATAAAAGTTCTAAAACCATTTTTAAAAGTTTCATAATCAAGTTGAAAAAGAAATTAATTATTCTCTTCTGATTCCATAACCTAGAAAGTTGTGTGATCTAAATTCCACCCTGAGCATTAAATTACATTGTTAACAAAGCCTTCTATATGAGATAGCCAAGATTGGAAAACATAGGCAGTTATATATTTTACTTCTTTAGTACTTAATTTTAGGATCTGGCTATCACAGCAGAAGCTGTGGTTCCAATTTGGATAGCACCTCAGAAAGTCCATAGCCATGATCATTTGGATAGACTAAGACATAAGGAAGATGTCTTGATTCCTCTCTTTTTGTAAGCTCAGGTACAAAGATCAAAGCTGTAAATGGGAAGCCCCATTTACTTAGAAACCAGAGACTGAAATCTTCTCTTGAGTCTAGATACATATGCAACAGTACATTAAGTATTTAAGTTGCAAATTGTGATGACAATTTTATCTACATTTTCTGAATTGATCAAAATATTTTCTCATTAAATTAGCTGCATTGAGATTGTTGGTTATCCTGACAGGTTTCAAATTCATTAACTTTGTACAGCAGTATGCTAACCACAAAGTTGTAGGTTGCTAGGAGAAAAGAAGCATGACATGAAAGTGGGAAAGACTAATGGGCAAAAAGCATCAAAATGCACGATTTGTGTGCTCAGAACAGAAAAATACAATAGAACTGCTTATACAAAAGCTTTGATGCTGTATTTTAAACATGTACATTTTTATGTTCCTGATTCTACCCTGATCGTTATTTCTTATCAAATAATGATTTAAGTTAAGTAAATAGTTCTGACCATAGAGACTTGTAAACTAAATTTCTCAGTTAATGTTTGAATTACAAAATCATGCTCTCACTTATTAACCCTCTGGATTCCCACTAATACTGAATTTTTTACTTCCTGGTGACAAACCCAACAGAAACAGTACAAGATCCTTTCCTCATGACTTTTTCTAATGAAGCAAGATTTGAGTGTGAGACTCTGCTGTGTGAAGAGGGCACTGTCCTTTCACTTTCTTTACAGTCTCTAATGGCGGAAGGATTTGCCATCTTCTTTCAGAAGCTGTATTTTCAAATTCTTGTATGGTTTATGACAGACTTCTGCATCATCAGCACTTGCGTTATGTGGGTTAGGTATATCTTACCACATCCTTCTTGGAGCTGTCTCTTAAAGAACATGTTAATTGAGTCCTGTGTTCTCCATTCTTCTTGTACACAACAAGAGGAGTCTGGGGCTGGCTTGCAGAAGGGCTCATAATTTATGGGTGCAACAGAGAATATAAAAAGCAGTAGAAGAAAAATTCTATATGCTCTGAAACCAGACAATTAACTCTTTCTTACCTTAATCTCTCTTTCTGGTTTACCCCCTATTGTAAAATAGGGCTGTTGTAAAGATAAACCTGCTACTAGTCTGTGAAGCACATATTGAGTGTACTGGTGAACAGTGCTGAGGGCTCGTGAGTAATTACATCTTCACAGGATTTGGACAGTGTAAATCAAACAAAACATGCTACCATTCACTGAGGAGGGAGGGATTAAAATACTCTTCGCTTATTAGGTGAATACCATTCATGTTGAGGGTTGATTAACATGTCATGTAAAAAAAGCTATGGTGATCATGTAAGGTCTCCATTATAAACTGAGAGGAGCTGATGGTTATATAGCAAATCTTCAAACGGGTGTTTTCCAAGCATTTTATGAATGATTTATAAATCTTAATTATAAATTCATTTTATAGATTTTTTTCCTAACAGCTTTGTCTTAGAAAATGAAGATCAAAACAGAATCTGTTTAATTATCCACTGCAGCTATTGACAATTTTGTCAGGCCACCTCTAATGAATTTGACATGTATGTTTTCAAGCAATTTCAAACAATCAAACAGTGTTTAAACACTAACTTTTAACTGTAAAACATTTTTTTTGTTTTTACAGATACATTATGGAGTGTAGAACAATCAGGTAAGCACTTTTTAACGTTTATGGTCTAACCCTTCAGTCTTCTTAATGCCAGTGGAACTATCCCCATAACGTTATGCATATATATGTACCTGCACAATTGACATGACAGGATGTTCTTCAGAAGCATGCAAAAACCCCAAATCAATAAAGTAGAATGTACTTATTATTACACAGCCATAATCTCTCATTAAATAAATCCTGCAATATCTAATAGAATATTAAAATTAAGATTCCGGGGTCATTCATCTTAGTGTTTAACTTAAATGTGAAAACAGTAACTAAAAATGCAAAAAAACCCCCAAACCAGGAATTCTGTATATAAGATGAGCTGAAAAAGGATTCCAGTGCAGAATTCAAGCTGAGGGGAGCAACTGGGAAAAAATAAAAACAAACAAACAAAACATTAAAGACAAACCAAAACAAAAATAATCAAAACCAAAACAGACAAACAAAAAACTGACCAAAACTCTTTTGGGGTACAAGGATCCCAAGTAGACACTAAACAAACAAACAAAAAAGTAATTTTCACTTATGCATACGTATCAATAGTAGATTTAACAAAAAAATTATTGATTTTAAGCATAAAATCAAAGCCAGTTTGTCAACCTGCTCCTCAGGTTGACCTACCACTGGGAACTTAGCTAATACTGCCCAGAGACCTCTTGTTCACAACATATGAAATAATGTCAACATGGTCTATATTGGAACATAATCAAATGTTGAATTCTCAACATTTTCACACAACAAAAATATTGTTTTCCAAAAAGTCCCAAAATATTAAAGTAGTTGTTAAATATGTGCAGGATAAAATACCATGGAAATTCAGGAGTTATCAATTTTACACTCCCTGTACCATAAATACGAGCATATGCCTATTCATCTATTTATGACTGGAGTGCTGCCATGGATGGCTACAAGCTCTTCAGAAAGGATAGGCAGGGTAGGAGAGGAGGAGGGGTGGCTTTATATGTTAGAGAGTCTCTCAACTCTGTAGAGCTTGAGGTCACCAACGATAAGGTTGAGTGTTTGTGGACCAGAATCAGAGGGAAGGCCAACAAGGCTGATATCCTAATGGGAATCTGTTATAGACCACCCAACCAGGATGATGAAGGGGTGACTCATTCTACAGGCAGTTGGCAGATGTCTCAAAATCACCAGCCCTTGTTCTTGTGGGCGACTTCAACCTGCCGGATGTCTGCTGGGAGCTCAACACGGCAGAGAAGAGGCAGTCTAAGAGACTCCTAGAGCATACAGAGAATAATTTCCTGCTCCAGCTGGTAAATGAACCTATCAGGGGTGGGGGCCCACTAGCACTGTTGTTTACAAACAGAGAGGGGCTGGTGGGAGATGTAGTGGTCGGAGGCCATCTAGGGCACAGTGATCATGAAATAATAGAGTTTGCAATACTCAGGGATACAAGGAAGGTCACCAATAAAACCTCTACACTGGACTTCTGGAGGGCAGATTTTGGCCTGTTCAGAAGACTGGTCCAGAGCATACCCTGGGAAAAAAACCTTGAAAACAAGGGGGTACAGGAG
>VXAY01001662.1:1557906-1618291 GCA_013399855.1 Oxyruncus cristatus
AGGCTGGTGAAGGGACTTGAGCACAAGTCCTATGAGGAGAGGCTGAGGGAGCTGGGGTTGTTTAGCCTGGAGAAGAGGAGGCTCAGGGGAGACCTCATGACTCTCTACAACTACCTGAGAGGAGGTTGTAGCCAGGTCAGGGTCAGTCTCTTTCCCCAGGCAATCAGCAGTAGGACAAGAGGGCATGGCCTTAAGCTATGCCAGCAGAGGTTTAGGTTGGATATTAGAAAAAAATTCTTTACAGAGAGAGTGATCAGGCATTGGAACGGGCTGCCCGGAGAGGGGGTGGATTCACCATCCCTGGAGGTTTTTAAGATGAAGCTGGATGTGGCTCTGAGTGCCATGATCTAGGAATCACAGTGGGGTTGGATCAAGGGTTGGACTTGATGATCTCAGAGGTCTCTTCCAACCCAGTTAATTCTACGATTCTATGATTCTGTGTATGTGATAGTATCTTTCATTCAGGACTGAACAGTAGTTTACATATTCTGTAGTCACAGTGAAATAAAGATGATGGCACCACTGATAAAAAGACTAATCTCTACGGAAGGAGTGAGACATAACCTGACAGGGCAGTAGAAAATTGTTGGACTACAGAATTTTCAAGCACAACACTGCCACTTTTGCAGCACTTGACCGCTTCTTGTCACAGCATTCGAAATTTATACAGGTAAATGAAAGATTCTTTGACGGAGAAACAGAAAAGCAAGTCTTAGACTCTAAAACGATCTTAAACATTTCCGTTTCTCAAAAGCAGGCACTTTCATTAATAATAAAGTTGCCTCTCCTGCCTTAGTTATTCTAAATCTGAACAAATTTTAGCATGTTCCTTCAAAAGAACTATGAGTTACTGATGACCAGATGTGTTATTTCAGTAGTAATGAATGAAGAACACGGAATAAATTGATTATTAAAATCAAAAGCAGTAAGAGCAGCAGTCAGATACACATTGTCATAGAGTACACACATTCTAGCAAGTCAACTCTTTTGGACAAATAAAGTAGTGCCATCAAAACTCAATAAGCTTCTGCCAGTTTGAAGATCTCTACAGATTCTCAGATCAGTGACACACCTGATATAAAGTCCACAGAATGAAATTATATTTGTACTAGGTTTTAACCTCTTCTATTCAGTTCAAAAACCTTGAAGAGATAATTTTAGGGGTCAAGGAGAGGATATACGTTTGGGGGGTCTCTGAAAAAGCTTAAAATACTTAAATTTACATGCACATGTATGTTTATCTACAACCGTATTAATCCAAACATAAGCACAGTGCTGTCTCTCCATTTAATAAAATATTTAATACTATATGCTTTACTTTCAACACGAAGAATAAAAATTATTTTTTTCATTTCTGTTTAGAACCAGAACTGTACATTTCTTTCTATAGTTTAAAAAAAAAAAAAAAAAAGAAAAAGACAACGGATATGAAATTGAAGCAATTTTAACCATGGGGAGGTGGGGGCAAGTAGAGTTAAAGCAATGAATCATTTTACCCTCAGGACTATGTGAATCAGAGTATTTCTGAAAGCTCTATGTTAGCTACATTTCCTTCTTCTAATGATTTTAATTTCTTTTTCAGCTGGGGGCGAGGAGGGCAGGATTGACAAAGAAAAGCAATTCAACATTAACTGATTCGTATGAAACACAAGAATCTGGCTGTGTCTTGCTTGTTCTTACATCTTCTCAGGTGTCACTAGACTGATGATTCGTAAAACTAATTCTTATTTTCCTCTGATGTAGTCTGTAACACGGTTTAACCACCGAGTTCCAGGAAAATGAACGTTTTTACTTTTGAGCTTTTATCTGGCATCCCCCAATACTCTGAACAATGTCACCTCCCCGCTAGCGTTTTAACGAACTTCTGAAAAAGTTGGGTAGCGACGATCCCCAGCGCGGGGCGCCGGCTCTGAGAGGCGCTCGGGCCACCTCGAGGGCAGGGACAGCCCAGGGGCCGGGGCGGAGGCAGGGACAGGGGCAGGTCAGGGGCAGCATCCCTGGACCGCGGTACCTTGGTCATCAGGCTGGCCGGTCTCTCCCGGGACCCTGGGGCAGCCCCCCAGCCGCCCTTCCCGCGCCGCGGGGCGCCCCTCCGCCCCTAAACCCTGTCAGTTCAAATGGAGGAACCCTTCGGCCCCCAGCGCTNGGGCCCGCCCCGAAGGCCGGGGGGCGATGACACCCCGCGGAGCGAGCGCGCAGGTGGCGTCGGAGGCGCCGCGGTCCTACCTGTGTCCGCATCCGTCACCTGTTGCCCGGCCGCCTCCATCCGCGCAGCCCCCCGGTGCCTCCTCGCGCTCCGGCGGCGCCAGGGGCTTCTCGGGCTCGCAGGCCACCTCCATCCCGCCGGGCACCGCCTCCGCCTCCTCCTCCTCCAGGGACTCCACGTAGAAGACGGTGCGAGGCGGCGGCGGTCCCGGCCCGTGCCCCGTGGCCGTCCGGCCGCCGGCGGGCAGCAGCGTCCCGTTGGGCGGGCTGGCCGTGGTGGCCGCCGAGGAGGAGGAGGCGGATTTCTTCCAGAAGACGCTGTTGCCTCTCTCCTGGCTCTTCAGCAGGCGGCTCTGGCTCGGTCCCCAGTGCTCGAAGCTGCTGTCGGGCGGCAGACAGCCGCCCCCCGCCGGGCCGCCCGCCGGCGAGGGGTGGCTGAACAGTTTCCAGCGGAGGCGCAGGATGTGCTTCACGTCGAAGTCTTTCCTGCCGGAGCCGGACATGGTGCCGCGGCGGGCGGGGGACGGGCGCGGGCTGAGGCGGGACTCACGGCGGCCAGGCAGGGCCAGGCGGCGGGATCGCGGGGCGGCCCCGCTCTCGGCAGCGGCGGCGGCTCCTCCGCGCAGCGCTGCGCTTGTAGGGCGAAGGGAGGCAGCCGCCGGGAGGAGAGAGATGCGCACACGCACCCGTGCAGAGGGGGAGGATGGATGGATGGAGCGATGCACAGAGCTAAGAGGAGGTAGAGACGCCCAGCAGGAAAGGGAGAAAGAGAGAGAGGGAGAGATGTCCACAGCTGACGAGAATTGCACGGAGATCAGTGGAAAGGGGAGGAGAGAGGCAGAAATGAGAGACACCTCTCAGGGGAGACGGGCACTTGCGAGGGAAGTGCGGGTGAGGGAGGCTGCGACAGCGCTCTGGTCTGATTAACGGGGGAGCGAGCTACAGCCCGGAGAGGAGCGGCGGCGGCAGCAGCAACAGCGGGAGGCAGGTGGCACTTCCTCAGTCTCTGAGAGCTCCGTGACCGAGTGCAGCTACAGAGGAAAAAGTCACTTGGAAGCCTTTCTTTACCTCCCGCCTTCCCATCCCATTTCTCTGGGGAGTCCCATGCCTGCCGTTATCTGGGATGGCAAAGCCTGAGAGCTGGTACAGAGAGAAATCGGGGCTCTTTTATATATACTGTACGTAGGAGGGAAGAAAAAAAAATCCCGCCCGTGAGGCTGTCAAGGTCCTCAGTATGTACAATTTTCTGTCTATCTCGGCTACTCTCACCAAGCCGCCCCCTCCCCTGCATGTGACGCAGTTGTGCTCTGGGGCCATCAGTGTGAAGAGACAGACAGGGAAAGAGATGCTTCATGCTTCCTCGTGCAAGTAAGTCGGCAGGTCATGAGCTATCCCTCTCAGCCTCCTCCTCTTCTCTCCAGTGCAGGTCTCCTCACCTTGGTATTTTGATTCTGAGACTACTGTATATTATTGGGAGCAAAATAAAGTGAAATGACAAATGCATCAGCAGCAGTAAACACAAAAATGTGAATCGTAGGAGCATAGATGTAATAGACTGCATGCAGACTGGGTGAGGTTACAGGTTAACGATTTATTTTGCTTGCTCTATTCATTAGCCTGTTGGCTTAGTGTTGCTGTACCAGTAGAAAACATTGGCTAGAGGGACAGTGTGTCAAACAGAAATATCACTACACATCTGCTTCTTACCTTTTGTATCTGCTCTTAATGCAGTCTGACAGTGCTAAACCCAAAGGAGGTTCCTTTCTCAACAGAAGAGATCTGCGTAGGAACATCTGCCCACTTGGGAGGGGTGTCACAGAGTACACTGCATCTGGGACATAATTACAGAATTAAAAGCTTTATGCTGAAACGTGGGAGAGCGGTATAGGGAAAAAACTACATATCACGGCTAGCTGAATCTCTATGCATGAAATATGGGCAGCAAACTGAATACCTGCAATTCACCTATACCTTAGAAAGTAATATTTTAGAAGATTTATCCCTAGGAAAAGGATGAAAAAGGAAAAAGATTGTATTTTGCCCCAGTAATCTTTCATTGGCCAGTTTTACTCATGTACTCATGAGCTGTCAAAAGTTCAGCATACTAACTCTTTGTGAAATCAAGAAACAAGATTGTAGGAATCATTTCCCTCAAGCTGGAATGTTTTAACTCCTCATTCGTAAAATAATATAGTTTGAAAATTTCTCCAGAGAAACACAAAACTCAAACATTAATTAACAATTTTATTACTGTTATATTTACTTTATGAGTGAAGTATATTACTGTTTAGTTTTTCCATGAATAGTGCTTCTGAGTATAAACTAATATTAGGGTTTGTGTTTAACATTGGTAAAGTTCTGGATTTAACACTACAAGAATTCAGGGCACCAAGTCCTACTTTCAAAGGAAGAAAAATCGCTACTGTGCATTTTAAATATTGATTTATTCCACAGCAGCTGGACTGAAAACTCTTTGGTGCCTCAACTTTGCTCTCAGTATTCAATGATAGAAAAAGACAAAAACCATTCTAAAACAAACAGAAGAGACAGCTCATTTTTATCCAGGAACTGATCTGAGTATGTACTGCTGAGAAGAGCAGCAGGAAGAAAAGCCTAAAAATCGTCATGTAGAATAGGACAGATGAAACTTTCATCGTTTCTGAGACTCTAGAAGTGCATCTCTTATGATGATATATATGAAATCATCGATAGTGAATAGGGGCTACTTAATGTCTAGTTATAAGCTCTAAAAGATTTAGATATGTACATATAAAATAGTTTTAATCAATGAATACATAGACAGTATACTATCTCTTCTTAATTTAAGACCTCCTGGCTGATTAGGACAATGCAGGTATATAATCTGATTTGCGGATAATTGCATCATTTCCTTGCCATATTATAAATCTTAGTAATTTTAAAATCTGCATTAATATTTAAATTGATCATTTCATGTGAACAGTTGATAGGTGAGATGCTCTATCTTTGCCTCGTCTACGTAGATAAATATAAATGACAGTACATTCCAACAAAACCTACTTCAGAAGTCACTCAGTAAATATATATAACAGTATCAACCAACAAATTGATTCAGGTTTTTTATCACCCTTCCATCCAGTACAAGCTATCAAGCAATTATGAGGAAGAAAGATAAAGAATACTTTAGGTTATTTGTTATTCATATGTTTTTATTTCAGTTATGTCAGTAACTGAAATCAAGTCTTGATTTTTTTTTTAATATTTAAAATCTCAGTTCTTCAATATACCATGTATAGTTACTGACATACTTTTTAACATTACTTGATTCTTTCATATTGTAGTACATAAATATTTTTTGCAGTAAGAGATGTACTTACTTGGTATGTATACCTGATTTTTCCTGCATGAAGATGTGTGAACACTTGAGTATTATAAAATGAAATCTGGAAAACTGTCTTAACTATCTTAATTGATATCACATTCATGATTATTTTGGCAATGTACAATAAACAAGAGTTACCCCTGAAAAAAGCTTCACCGAAGAATTAGCCATTGTCAGTATATATAGTTAATTAGTAAATTGGTTTCCTGAGCTTGAAGTAAAAGAAATTGTTTGATTTAGTTAGGCTTACACAGTTTCTTATCTTCATGTTTCCATGTGAGCACTTTTGATATATGTCAGTGAGGCAAAGAACATATTCTAGATTATCGCATAATAAGAACACAAAATGTCTTTGAGTTTTAGTTGAAAATTCTTGTTCATAAAAAGATTAACTTTACTCTGTACATTGTCTAGACTTACTTCTTCATCCAGGAGTAGAAAAAACGGTTTTCTATTGGAATTCCAGGGACTTTATTCATAGGAATTAAATAAAATAATTAGTTTAGTAGTGGGATATGTCTTAGCCTACTTATATGGGGTTGACATAAACATATGAACAGAACTATGAAACTACAAGTGTCTTTCAAGTTGTCAAAGGGAAATACTTTGATGTCTAACATTCATACCTTCCACCCATACCTTATATCTTCCATGAACTACAGCCAAAAGGATAATAGTCATGGGTAAACTTTCTCATGTCTGTTGGTTGCACACTGGTATCAGATTTTATTTTTGTTTATTAAATAGCATGTTTCTGAACTTCCTCACCTGATGCAGTTTCCTTAGATTACTCATTGCCACTTAAATCTTGCATAACTTTACAGACTTGGCTTGAAAGTATTCATGGCTCTTTTTTCTTCTTCTATTAGTCAGGCAGACAGATGAAAGTGGTTAATCTTTATGTCCCTATCATGAGTCAGATTCCTGACACTTTCTCTTTGTGTTTTTGTCTTTCTAATGCTCTTCAAATGAAATAAATTCACATAGTCATGTCCCTAAGGAAGTCTCATGCTCATGTTTTGTAGGAAAAATGGCCTAGGGATATATATCCTTTTAATAAATCTTCAAATAGTAAAGAGAACTTCCAAAGAGAAGAACTTTGAAGTACGTATGCAAACTAGTCAGATTTTATTAACCCTCTTTTTTCCTCTTTTCCATTGCAAAACTTTGGGGTACTGTTTATTTTTAGACAAACGTTTTACATCAAGCTGTTTACATGTTGTACCCTAGGGAGAACTGATGGATCAGGAATAGGGTTAAGTTGTAGTTGCAGTTATTGATTGAAAAAACAAGCAACAGAGGAACCATCATGCAAAGAAACCCGAGTAGTCGTAGTCTATGTGAATCTACACATTAATAAAGTCAAAAGATATACAGCAAGTCTGAGGGTGATGAGCATTTATGCTTACTGTGGAATGAAAGTTATCAATAAGAGATGGGATATACCTCTCAGCAAATTAAAAGGATAAGGGATGGTTTTGTTACTGAATTTTATCCTGTTCTGTGTTTTTAATACACAAGACACTAAATTTGGATGAGAACAAAAACAAAAAATGAGACAGCACTGTGCAAAAAATGAGACAGCACGGATGGTACTAGAATGAATGATTTTGAAATGGTTTTAAAACAATTCTTACTTGAATTTGGGAAATCTCACATGAGTGAATGAACGTGCACTTCAGCTATAAAGATGCTGATTTTTTTTGTGATTATTTATTATTATTACACATTCAGAAGCTAGAATCAGAGAGTGTTAAAAAGATGCTTAAAAGAACTACAAGATGCTTAAAATAACTGCTTAAAAGATGTTAAAAAGAACTACAGAATACTTAAGCTAAAGTAAGTAGAGAAAGAAATTCATGGGACTGGAAATCTATTGGCCTCAAAACTTAGTGCAGAAAGTGTCAGCATTCTAAATGATAAGCAAATAATGCTTTAAAATTATTCTTTAAACTTTTGGTAGGTGCAAACCTTTTGAACAAGCTTTATGACATGTAGATGTATTCTAAGTCTGTTTTGATAAATAAAATGAGAAACACCGGGAATAGATGGTAGTAGGGGGAAATTAAACTGTTCTGTTCTTTATAATGTGTACATATAATACTGTGACATTGCTGTGAATCAGTGAGTTTCAACTTGTTAAACTGATTTTCCTCCCATAATAACATATTTAAAATACTGTAGATAGGCCCACACTTATTGACTATGATTGTTTTCTAATGGCAAGAAAGGAATAACGAAACCAGGCAAACAGTAAATTGGACCCAATTCACCTGTCAGTGCTTATGTATGTTTTTTTGTAGCGAGTTTTCAGCTGAAATTGAACTTTTGAGAATGATTTTGCCTTTGATAAGTTAAAAGGTTAAATGATGTTATTTCTGAAAAGTGAGCTAGCACAGCACAGGCTAGGTTTCTGAAAATGTGGTAACATAACCAGCTACATTTATTTCAGGTAGTAACAAAAATTACTTCTCCATAGTTGTTGTTGAATACCTCCTTAGTAATGCTGGGCAAAGTAATGATATATGAATTGCCCCTAGTGGTGATTTGAACAGATACATTTTACTCTGTATTACAGGAGCCTAGAATAGCACAGTCACTTACATTAGTTGGGGGACAGTCATTTCTTAATCTGTTTAATTATGATCACAGCAGTTGTATAAACACACCCTATAAGAGTTTTTAAATGGTCAGGGAATTTCACTTAAGAAGTATAAATGCTACATGATTTGTCACGAATAAAGATTCACAAGTAAACTAAGGCTAGAGAGCATGTCTATCCAGCACACAGCTGGATAAACACATCATGTGGTGGGTGAACAATTGGCTCATGGGTCAAGCACAGAGGGTAATAGTGCATGGGGTAACATCAGACTGGTCACTTGTCACTAGTGGGGTTCCACAGGGCTCCATCTCAGGGCCTGTGCTCTTCAACATCTTCAGAAATAACTTGGACACAGGACTCAAAGGGATACTAAGCAAGTCTGCAGATGACACAAAACTGGGAGGAGCTGCTGACTCCTCCAAGGCAGGGAGGCCCTGCAGAGAGGCCTCAGTGAGTCAGAGGACTGGGCGATCACCAACTGTATGAAGTTCAACAAGGGGAAGTACTGGATTCAGCACCTGGGATGGGGCAACACTGGATGTACAGACAGACTGGGGAATGAGATGCTGGAAAGCAGTGCCACGGAAAGGGACCTGGTGGTTCTGGTCAACAGCAAGTGGAATCTGAGTCAGCAGTGCCCTGGCAGCCAGGAGGGCCAACCCTGTCCTGGGGGGCATCAGGCAAAGCATCACCAGCCGGTCAAGGGGGGGGATTGTCCCGCTCTGCTTTGCACTGGTGTGGCCTCACCTTGAATACTGTGAGAAGTTTTGTGTGCCACAATATGAGAAAAATATTAAGTTCTTAGAGAATGTCCAAAGGAGGGCAAAATGAAGATGGTGAAGAGCCTTGACGGGAAGCTGTATGAGGAGTGGCTGAGGTCACTTGTTTTGTTCAGCCTGGAGGAGACTGAGAGGGCTCCTCATTGCAGTTACAACTTCTCTGTGAGGAGAAGAAGGGCAGGCACTGATTTCTTCTCTGTGGTGACCAGTGACAGGACTGAAGGAATGGCCTGAAGTTGTGCCAGGGGAGATTTAGGTTTGATGTTAGAAAAAATTTCTTTACCCAGAGGGTGGCTGGATGCTGGAACAGGCTCCCCACAAAAGTGGTCACAGCACCAAGCCTGACAGAGTTCAGAAAGTGTTTGGGTGATACTCTCAGGCACACGGTGTGACTCTTGGGGATGGTCCTGTGCAGGGCTAGGAGTTGGCCTTGACGATTCTTGTGAATCCCTTCCAACTCTGCATATTCTGTGATTCTGTGAAACATGAAATTATGCCACCAGAGAAATAATTTTTTCAAAAAGTTTACCTATTTGTAACAGTTGTCAGTTCTTTTGAGAAATACATCGTTATTATCGGCAGTTCCCAGGCCCGCCGTAGATCAGCCTTATTTGAAAAAAGTGCCATGCCTTCTCTCCCGTGTTATGGTCAAGAAAAACAGCTGAAATCCATCTAGTACAGGTTCAGAAGAGCATACACCTCTCTCCTATGCCATATTCACAATATCCTGAGACCTTAGTGTTTGAAAGCCACTCATCTGTACCACTTGTTCATTCACATAGATGCTGTCACTATCTGTTTTAAGTGGTAGAATTTCTTATTAAAGTCACTATGTTGTTTTCTTTTGATCTAGAACCAACACTTTTAACAGTGCTTCTATGAATGACATCAATCTCTTTGGAAATTCTGGTGATGCAAAGAAAATAGGGTGTTTTTTCTTAGCTAGGTTCAATAATAGTTGCTGTCATTTTTCTGTGACTCAGAATCTTCTTAGAACTGATTTTCTTTCATGTTCTGTTCAAAAAATATGCAGTTTCCTGCTGATATTTTATTCAATGTTTGTTTTTCAATCTGAATTAAAAACTTCCTTCAAATACTATACATTAGGAAATCACAGTAATAGAGACATTGATGGTTTGCAAAACAGGTTATATAAAAAAGAAATTGCTTGAATTTTACAACTACACAGGTAGTAGTAAATTATAGTAGACTTAATTAAATTAAACAGAGCCAAGGTAGCTGGCATAAGAAGGTCAATACTGATAAGGCATCACAGTCTTAAAATGGTTTTGGATTGCACAGCCTAACATGTCACAAACTCGTTCAGAGTTAGCATAAGTCAGGAAACATGCTCAATAGGCACTTTGGATATAGCCAGCATTTTGGAGGATAGAAGCATTTAGCCATATGGAGGCAAATTGTGCCATGCCATTTGGCCTCAGTCCCAGAGGCTGAACAGAGCAGAGAACAGGCATGGGGAGATTTTGTTTACTGTTCTAGACATGACCTTATGATGCTTATATTTCATTTTATAGTTTCTTTTGAAGTTAGAAAAAAAATAATTCCTGGGGATTTTACCCTTGAAAAACTTTTAGGAGATATTTTATAATGTCTGTCTGTGGATAGGTTGTTTTAAAAGAAATTTTTCCTTTTTTTGTAAATCTGACATTATTTTCTGCATTGTTTTATTTTACAGGAAAACTTAATATCCCTATAAAATTTAACTTTAAATATCAAAATGCTTTGTCTAAGTAACAGGATACTGGATGATTTTAAAGAATTTTCTCTGATAATATTATTTACCATCTAAATTTCAATCTTTGTAATCTGAGTAGAAAAATAGGTAAGTACAGACTGGTAAATACCAACTGCACTACATTATATATATAGACAGTTTTAATTTGAGGAATACATAGATGAATATAACGTAGTTGCTCAGATTAACATTTGTAATATCAAGTGTAATCATCATATAATTTTATATTAAAGTTTTTGCCATTTCAGAAATAACATTAAGAGCAAAATACTACCATCCAACAGCATTATTGTTATATGCATTTTTAAATGAACATTTTCCTCCTGCAGTCTGCAATTAGAGTAAAATGTTTTGAAGTACAGAAGAACAATTAACTTCTGTTAATGTTAAAAATTAACCTGTATTTTTTCTTTACCATTGAAAAGTATAAGCAAAATTCCGTAATTAGGCTGAGTCAAAATAAAAGTAAGTTATCTAAAAATTTCTCTACATCTCATTCACACAGAATTAAGCAGTAAAAATTATTTATATTACTATATATATGAGGTTTCACATATTTATAATTATTTTTGTTTGCAGAATTGTTTTCCTGCTGTGTTTTCTCTGATTTACATAACAAACTATACTGTATTTTTAATCCCTTGGCCACAGTTTTTTGTGGTGGTAGAATGTAATAGATTTCAGTGTCCTAAGACCATAACTTCTGGCAAGTATGTTCTAACTTCATGTTTTGACATAGTTTGTCAAGAAAAGCCTAGACATAAATTTCACTGCGTAGTTAGAATCTACAAAGTAGAGATTGACTAAAAAAAATATTTAATCCAAACCTTTCTCCTCAAAATTGAATGAATTATGGCTGACGTACTTTTCTGTTTTTTGTAAAAAATGCTTGTGATGGCAAGCCTGTATTTTTTTCCCAATCTATTCCAGTATGTTTTAGCAGTTACATAAGCTTCCATATAAATTAATTTAGAATTCAAATTGAGACACAATACTTCATTTGCAGCTGCAAGTGTATAAATAATGACTGAAATAATTTTCATTATTTTGGAATAACTTGAGTTTTTCAGTTGGATTGCTGCAGCATATAACTCATAAGGAGGCATAATTAACAGAGAAGGTCAGTAATGAGGATGCTGTGGTGGCCAGAACACGTGTTACCTGTCCAGTAGGAGTTATATGACCAGTACAAAGTACTGCTACCTACAAAACCTAAAAAGAGAAAACTTATTAATTTTTATGATCTAAAGGAGGGAACTAAAGAAAATACAGAGTGATAGAATCATTATGGTAAACTTTTGGACAATTTTCTTATTTGCCCCAAATATTCATTCGACTATCAGAATGTAGTTTTCAAGTGAAGGCGACAACAATCTTTCATATTCTTTTAAGCTAAAAGTGCATTACTGTCAGCAACCATTCTGTTTGCAGTTTTTTTCGAAGATAAACAACTTCAGTTTCTCAAAACTGTTTGAATTTTAATGTGGTCTCCAAAGCCTAGTTCAGTCTGAAGTGATCTGCAAATTGAACGGTGTACCGTATTTTCTGTTATGAAATGATAAATGTATTGAACAGTAGTGAAGTAAAGACAAATACATATGTAAACATACTGAACATTTTTTTCTTGTGCTACTGTGTGGAATGAATAGCAGCAGAGCACAGTTTTCCAACCATTTATATACTCTCCTTGCAGCAGATTTTTCTTGGGTGTAATTTTCTAGGTCATTTAAGAAAATAGTACCAGGCATACCTTTCAAACATACTAATGAGATGAGGTACCTCACTGAGTGAAATTTGTTATGGAGTAATTTATTGGTTGACAATAAACACCTTTTGATTTTCCATATCTTAGTTCTAACATATTCTTCATTTATTCTCCTTGTGTTTTCAAATGCAATGCTAACATGAGATTTCCTCAGCCATTTTCTAAGTCCTCAGTAGAAAATTTCATCAACTTGATGAAAGTTCATGAGACCTATATCTAGGTAACTTTTTTACTTATTCTCACCTGTGATGTCCATTAAACCATGGCCTCCTTAATGAAACTAAAGCAGGAGAAGTGTAAACACTTCATCTTTCCCAGAATCAGTAGTGTTTGGTGCCCCTTAAGTAATGACTCAGCTCTTTCTTGCCTATCCTTTTAACTTACTGAAGGCAAGGAAATGAATACTAGCCCAGTGACTAAATGGAAAAAAGGCTGTTTAACCATTTTAATGACAGATTAGTCTTGGGATAACTAGTGACAGTTGTGCAAAAAGGAGCCAGTAGTAATTTAGCAGTTAAGCATTTCAAACATTCAGGAGTAAAAATCTTTTCCTTGTTCTCTTTTATCTGTGAGTGTAATTTTACTTTGTTTTAAAATTCTGACAATGCACAGACAAATAAGATTACTTAAGCAGTATTGCTGACTTTGCTAGAACAAAACATGTTTGGTTTGGGGGGTTGGTTTGTTTGCTTTGCATTCATTTCAAGACAACAATAATTTTCAGGTGAACAGTGGCATTGTTTTCTTAGAGTTGCAATTTTTAACTTTAATCAAGGTTTTTTTTTTCTTAATTTTAAAATTTGCATTCCTCTACTGTTTTGCTAAATATGAAAACAACTCAATTTTTGTTCATACTGCTCTCATTTAGGTTTAATGCTAAACATGAGTGTTTGATCATGTTCAAGGTAAGTATTATTTTAGGTAGTATTCTGAGTTTAAATGTTTACAGTGTACAAAATCTGAATAAAATTTTAAATTTGGAGAAAAGGTTTTGAAGTTATATTGTGCTAGCTCATGACTCATTTATTTATCCTGAAGGTCTGGGTTCTGTTTATATCTTTTTCTCAATATTACTTTTACCACTGATTGTCCTCATAGAAAGATATGGCCTACAATGACAGACAAAGATAGATAGATTTGGCTGCAAAGAAATTTCTAATTTATCTATTTGAAGAGACACTCTTCTTTTAAACCATATTGGGGTATGAATTTACGTGAAGAAGTGGAAAATGGTAAGAGGGTTACTGTGCAAACTTTGCCTAGGCTATCAGTATGTATTTTTGCAATACCTCAATATCAATACATAATGCTGACATATACGAATGTAAAAAGAGGAAGTGAACGAAATGTAACTACACTCAGATATCCCTATTTTAACAGTATTGTGATTGACATTGAGTATACTATAGATATTCTGAGTAATTTAAAAAGTAATTAAAAAACCCCAACATTTTTGACCCTTACAAGTAAGAAAGCTGCAGAAAGATACATGGGATTCTTTAAAAAGCGCTAGTGAGTTGTATTTAATAAATTTGTTTTGTCTTTTCTTCATGACACAGTAGCAATTAAGTTTATGAAATGTAGTTTAATGAGGTATAAAGCCACAATTCAAACAAAATCAATTATTCCAGTATAATTTAATTTTAAATTTATTTAGGATACATCTAAACAAACTGCAGACATAAAACAAAAGAGAAGCATACTCAAACTTACTCCCAATTAAAATCTGTTATCCTTACTCTAGCCTGTATTCAAGAACTTAAAACTCTTTTCAGTGCCAAATCATGTTGTAATAATGCTTCAATCAAAATTCTTTCTATAGTTTAAATTATCTTAAACTGCAATTATCACAAATAGAATATCTTAACCAGTTTTCATCTTTGTTTGTAGATTGCTTTCAGTTGCCCTTAGCATAAATATTGTGAAGGCTTGGTTGGCATTACTGTACCAAGGGTAACCCTCCTTTTCTGGGTCACTTCATTTGACCTTCTTTTATTATAAAGGAAAATATTGTCTGTAAGATTTGAAGAAATTAGGAGTGCAGATCAATTTTTTGTTGGCTAATATGTGTGTTAGATAACTGCAACCAAGAAGTTACCATGCAAAGCATTAATATGCTCACCATCTGTAATACTGATCTTTGAGGAGTTAGAGTCAATTAGTAGTCAGATGTGGAAATGCCTCCTTGTTCTTCTTGCTGCCGTTTTTATACCCTATAATGTCAGGATTTTTCTTAATGAATCTCTGACCTGCTGATGATTGACACTGCCTCAACACCACTACCTCTTTCTTCTCCCTTTTAATGACTTTAAACCAATTACTTTCTCACACTTAAAATAAATTTCTCAGCAAAATGGTGCTAAAGTCTCACAGCTGTGCTACAGGAAACTAAGCTCTGGATTAAAAACAGTTGAACCTGTTGATCAAGGGTTACACTACTGAACTGTAATTTGTTGTGTGTACATTTTCATAGGGACCATCATCTTAATATTTATTTAGTGAAATGTGCAACAAAATCAAATTTGAATTTTAGATATACTTTGAACTTTGTTGAACACCGCTTATCTCTTGGCAATAGAAAAATGTATTCCTTTTAGTTAGGATTTACCTGAAATTTAAATTAGTATTCATTAACATTTGGCAATATACAATTCTTGGAAAATATCCTAAGCATCCTTTTTTATTAACATAAATTGTATGGAAAGTAATAATACGTTGTATTTGCCTCATGTTTTCCATTTCTACACAACTGATAAGCAAAGCCGTAAAGACATAAAAGAAATTTTATAATCCTTAGTATTGTACCTATGTTATGTATCCAGATTCAATAAGTTTTAAGGTGAAATTATCATCTTACTTCCATCTGCAGTATACATAAGTAAATCATATGCTTGAAAATAAGGACTCACACCCGCTTAAAGAAGCCTGATTGGCCAGAAAGCCTAAAGACAATAGAAATCTAAAATACAGCTAAGAAAAGGATTTAACTGAAAGTGTTATCTACAGGAGTTGAGGTAGATAAATACAGATATGAGTTACGCATCTTCATGAAAGAGTTTCAGAGCTGAAAGCCCCATCATGAGGTTTTGACCAGATTACAGTAGAATATAACTGGTGTTTTTGTTTTTTTTTTTTTTTTTTACTGGATCATAAACTAGTTAGAATGTTTCTTTTGATAAAATACAATTGCAAAGCTCAAAATTTGATGGAATATGCTGGGAAAAAAAAAAAAAAAGCCATTATCTACATTTAAGTCCATGTCTTTTTTTATTGATTTCTGGGGTTTGCCACGTTTTTTTTTTTCTTTCAAGAAATGTAGGCTAGAGTGTTGCAGCGAGGCATTTCTGCAAGGCAAGGAATTAATTTGTGAAGCACTGTCTGCTTATGAGTTCCAAAGTCACTGCAACTGTTCATGAACTCATCCACATCTCCAACAGTTGACTGTAGAGTGACGTTTAGGCTGTAACTTTCATGGCATCTTGACAACAGAAGGGTCTATTTCAAAAATACTTTTGAAAACTATCTCTGAATGACAAAGTTGCTGAAATATGACAATTTTAATGGATATGACTCATGCTCACTTGGAAAAAAGGAGAGTTCTTTGCCTACGTGTTTAAAACTTATTAATTATCCTGAGACTATACTAGATTATACAGTGATTTGTTTTGTTTGTTTGTTTGTTTTTAAATCTGCCTGCATATTAACTCTTCCTTCTTCGTATATTAAAATAGTTAAATATTATCCTATACTTTGGTCACATAGCCCTTTTCTCTTCTGTCCTCTGCTGTATGAAATTTGAAATATTCCACCTTCCATGTTTTGATAAATTTACTTTTTCATTGAATATACTCAAGTGCTTGTAGAAAACCTAAATAATGAATAGTAGAAATTTTAAATAAGAAAAATAAGAAAAGTCTTGCTTTGACCTCTCCAAATCAGTAAATGTTGATATTACTTTTCCAGGGAATGCCTTTTTCTTATTTAGAAGTTCGTCTGCAGCTAAAAAACTGAAACCTGAGTTGCATGAATTGCATGGAAATGTTTGTATCAAAATTTTATACTTGTTAGAAGTGATGGACAGATGCGGATGCTGTTAGGATCGAGACCTCACCTGGAGATACTGTTGGTTTACTTGTCCAGGTGTGCTCCTGTTAACCAGGGATGACTCCTCTGTTATGCTCAGAGCTACAGGCTTTGTCTATAGTCCTGATTTAGGCTACAGTGACCAAGTGCAGGACTGTCCAGAAAGTACACCCAGACAGCACAAATTTCAACACTAATATGTCTTATTACTGCTTTTCAGGTATCTTGACTCTCTTTTTGCCACCTCCCTTTCCATGCCCCAATCTCCTCCTAACTGACCTCAATTAATTCTTCCCTATTGATCCTGGTTTTGCTACATCCTTATCCAAATTGCGTATTTCTTTGACTGTTCCTTATGTAGCCTCAGCCTCGTAGGTCATTGCTGATGTGGTTGCCTTGTCACTGCTTTGCCTGTGAGATACTGCCATCCTGAAGGTACCCAGTTGTCCCTCCAATTACCTGTGAAGTTCAGTCATTTCTTGGGTAATTCTGCCTTAACCACCTCTGCAGCCCATGCCGTGCCTCGTGGTGCTCAGATTCTCATCTGTCACATCCAGCCATTTCCCATGCCGTGCCATGTCCTGCTATACAGGGTATAGCCAGCAGCATAATCATGGTCTTCCAGCCCTAACAAGATTCCACCTTTTACGTAAGTTCACAGCTATTTAAAGCCAGTCTTCATGTCTATGGAAACTTTAAGTACAGACTTTTTATTATACTTTTAACACAGGTAACTAAGGCAACCAAAATGACAATGGTAAAAGGTTGATAGTAGAGCAAGAAGTACCCATCACTCTTGTGCCCCCCTTCCTAACATGCCTGTAGTCAGCTAACTTTTCCAGTAGCACCACTAATAGTATTTGGCATTGAGAGATGTCAAATAACTATTAGAACCTTCTGGTTTGGATTCCTTTTCTCAAATACTCTAGCCCTAATAAAAATTTACTTCTATGCTGTTGTCATATTTAGTGCATCATCATTATATGTCATATTTTACATGTTTCTTTCTCTTTTGAACTTTGACATTATCTTCTCACTGAAAATTATCCATATTGTAAAAATATTCTTTAACATCTCTTTTATTAGAAAAAAATTATCTTTTCAGATTTTGTTAGATTTCTAGATTTCATTTAAATGACCCTTAAAAAGTTTTAGTAAGGAAAAAAGTTAATTACAAAGCTGTGGCTGACAATTTTGCAGTCCATTGTATTTGTGATTTCTGTATGAAGATTTGTCATCAACTAGGAGAATGAAACATTTTAGCTAACTAAAAAAAGTGTACATTTGTGAACACTGCAAACAAAAGATTTCATTATGTTAAAATGATATTAGCAGCAAACTGTGATTTAAGAAGTTAATTAAAAAAGTGCACTCAAAGTCAATTCTGCTTTCAGAGGTATTGATTATTCCTTCTGTGCTCTTCATTTTAACTGTAAAGAAAAACTCCAGTTTTACTTTGAGAATTTAAAATTATTATATTTTAGCTATGTTACATTTTATTATTTATTATTTATTTTTCTATGAAAGAAAACATAGCTGAAACATACTTGTTAATTTAACTATTATAAATTTGTACCCTAAATTCCAAAAGATATTTGTATATATTAAAAGTGTGGAAGTAGCACTTCAGTGAATCTGTTTTTCACCATTAAATTCTTTGGTTTTGCTGCTAACAAGCAGAGCAAATGCATAGTGTGTATAATCTCTAGTTCCCCTTTACTGTCTTCAGATCCTTTTTCAGACGTCATTTAGGTATTAAGGCAGATTTTAAAGGATAGTTCCGTGGCCAGAAGAAAAAAATTGATAAGAACATATAACAGAGTAGATGTAGCATCACTCGAGGTGGGAATGAGCTCCAGAATGCACACACTAAAAACTGAACTCACTTAGATATTACATGTGGTTTTGCAAGCTAAATCTGTGCTTTACATTATAGTCAGTGGTAAGATTTGGCATCGTACAGTTACCTTGCCATTCAAAGTAATATGGCAGGCATGACAGATATAGCACAGTCCCTGTGTCCTTCTCAAGTGACAGCTGCATAAGATACCTAAAGATGCCTGTCTTCTACTGCTTTTCTGCTGATACTTTTTTTTTTAAATATTTGACATAATTCATTAGCTAGTGCCTATTTGTTAGGACTTTATGTACTAAGTTATTCCTGCTATTCAAACCCTATAGAGGTCTCTGATTTGCCAGTGCATTCTGTGTTTTTACACGATGTAGATTCTTCAATGTTGTGCTAGGTCATAACTGAACTAAGTGTATTGTACGGACAGATAGAAATATGATGTCTGAGTCTCACATGCCTTTAAAAGTTGAATAGTACTCCAAGCACTAAGTTCCCTTATCAGTACTTCTTTACATGTAGTTTGCTAATCTATCTATTTGGGTTTATATAGATGCTAGAAAGAATAACTGGTCAAACAAGTTAAATAAACTTAGTTTAGGATTCAGTGAAGTTTGCGTCCAACAGAAATTATTGAAGCACAGACTAATATCATTAGACTTCCATGTCATATTATTTCTCCTTGATAAAAAGCTATCTGGGTGGATAGAAATCTAACTTGGTAAGGTACCCCACAGAGCATCATGTATGGACTAGTTTTGGCCAAGTGCAATTGGGACGTAAGAGCCCTATAAGACTGAAAGCCAGTGATGCTGTAAATAGTTAAGAAGGTAATTAAAAGCAAATCAAAACAACAACAACAAAAATAAGCCTACACTTGATTTAGCAATTGTTATGTTCTTTCTCTTGTTCCAAAGGGGTTTTTTTACCTTCTTGCAGTTTCTGGGAGTAGTATTCTGGCAACATGATGGAAGAAAGTGGAAGAAATTAAGGAGTCCAAAGACATGACAGAGAGAGAAGAAACTTTTTCACCAAATATATGTCTTCTGTTAGAGTTGGGCATTAGTTTACTGATGAAGATTTATAGAATGTTTCTTCCTCCTATTTCAATTTAATTCTGAGTGTATAGTTTAGCTTACATTCAAAAAATCTAGGCATAAGGTTTCAGAAGTACTTTACAGCATTTCTTTTTCATTAAAAACAGAGGATAATGGTTTGCAATATGTTAGCCTGGTATTTAATAAGATGACCCAGAATCATAAAAAAGCACACAATTCTATTTTTTAAAAAATTCTTGTTTGAACTGTCTGAATATTTACTCTGCCGCTATAGAAATTTGAATTAATAACATATAATAATATATTTTTCTGGCATACAAACATTTCTCATTATGATTTGCAAAGATAATTGATCCAGAGTTATATAATCCAGAGAACTCAGGACTGCTTTCTGAGTTCTCTAAGAGCTCAAATCCCTTTTCTTGTTCTCATTCAAATAAGTCATATTTGTTAGGTGACTCTTCTCTCTTTCACCACTGCTTGGGTAGATTAGGAATTATTTCTGCTTGATTGTTTGGTTTGGTTTTTTGTTTGTTTGTTTACTTTTGCAGAAGCAATTATTGTTGTGTACTACAAAATATGTCAATCCAATTTCATGACATAAATTAGTTCAATTATGTTAAAAGCAAAATCTCTTCTATGTAGATCCAAAATTTATTGTTTCACATAATTACTTTCAATATACTTTGTTTATGAATAGCTCATTTTGAAACAGTAAAAAATACTATTCACAAAGTATTGCTATAATAAACATGTTTCCAATATGATTATCATACTCCATTAAGAAATAGAAACAAACAGTATAAGTGTTGTGTGAAATTAATATGAGATTAGATCGGGAAAGGAATTTAGGCACTGCAGTATATTGTTGCAGTACCTCATTTTTAAGTTTATTTTTCTGAATGTGTTAATTGTATACTGAAATCCCAGTCACTTTTGGTAGATTATTAGCTTCCTAAACAAATTGATATATTTGAGACTGACTAGAAGACTAGAGTGCTGAATGATGAGCTAATAGCCAGTAGTGAGAAATATCTGTTCATTGCCATTACTCTTCAGACAACACCAATCCCCAGAGAAGCTGTTTTCTCCGCACATGATTAACGGTCCTTCTTCTCAAGATATAAAGCATGGCAAGAAGAGTTTCCCTTTCAGATAGAAGTTTATTAGGATATAGTTGATGTTGATTCAGATTTCTTCCTCTCTTTGCAGATTTAAACCTACTTTTTCTTTCTGAGTTGCTTTTGTGTTTTCTTGGTTTTGTTTGTTTTGTTGTTGTTGTTGGTTTGTGTTTGTTTCTTTTGCATATGCACTGTCCTCCAGTCTATAGATTACTGTGGAATAAAGCTGCAGTTTGAAAAGCAAGATTAAAAGTATATCTTTGTCTTGATAAAAAGAGGAAAGCATGAATAAGCTACTGAATGATCTTATCTATCCACATATCAATTAATTCTGTCCTTTGTAGCATCTTAATTTCTTTGGTATAAGAGTTATAAAAATGTAGTTCTCTGTCTACTCATGAGGACATATTTAAAAATTAGCAAGGCTTACTCTGCAATCCAGATATCCAATATCCAATGGATATTAAGAAAAAATATTGTGTTTTTGAAAGAAATAATTGTGATTCACCGTGTGAGGTGTCTTGTACTTGTTTATTTATACATGTGCCAGAGCTTCTCCCACAACCCTTTCGATTTCAGGCAAATCCTTTCCAGAGCCCTTTCCAGAAAGGATCGTGCTGTGAGAACTGATCTCTTATATCAGTTGAATAGATTTGAGTAAACAAAATTAAGTAATTTGAAAATACTTAGCCTTTAATAAGCAGATTGGACATTGTAATTTTGAATGGAGAGATTTATATAACATAATTAAGGCCCATATTTATATATTGACAGAGAACAAGAAGAAGATGTAGGACTATTCCATGAGTTTAAAATTCTGCTTAATTTTACTTGGATGTAACATGTTCAGTATTTCACCGATAATTAGTTTGGGGTTTTTTACCTCAAGGTCTTTTATTAGAAATTATTAGAAATTCTTGCAGCTGTTATAAGTTTGCTATTTAAACTGATCAACAAATTTTAGGTAATATGATTTTTTCCTTAGTGAAGTAATTGTAGTGTCTACCTGACTATTGTTGACTTTTAAAATCGAAACAGGCTGATAGTTTATTTAGCTTTGTCTAAATAGTAATAACAAAGACATTCTGAGGCAAAATGGCTTTTGTCTGGTGCCCCTTGATGCAAGGTGAGCAGTTTCAAGGTGTGTACATGACCCTAACAGGTTCTTGAATTTTTGTTAGTGCTGAGAACAATCAGTACTATAGGAATTAGACATTATTTTAATCATTATTTATCCAAATAGTGGTCAACACTGCAACATGAAGTTCATTTAATATATTGCATCTGCTGTTGGATTGTATCTCCAGGCTTTATTTATGTAGTGAAAATAATTAGGGCTATCTTTTTACCATGTGTAAGTTTTTCATTTCCTTTTCAGTGGTATTTTAATTCTTACAAACTTACTTGTTTCTCAGTTACTGAAAAGAATATTTTTTTTCAAATTTTGGATACTATTGTTACATGTTACCATGATGTTCCTTCCAACTTATGAAACAGAATAATATTGATTACCTTTGTTAGATGAAAGTTATTAACTTGTGAAAATATTAACCTCTGACACAAATGAGAGCTAAATGTGAATGTTCTATTTCTAAGGGCACTGTAAGTTCACTTGTTGAACTTAATAGCTCATTACCTAAGGAATATTCGGCTAGTTATTCTTGCCAAGAACTATATATAAATAGATACAATATGAAGCATGACAAAATTAATACCTAGCATAAATCATTGCTATACTGGAATAGTAATACTGGAGAGTAAGTCAACCTGCTATCCCTACAATAATTCACATTCAATAAAACAATGTAGTATTCATAAATAATTGGACTTCTAAGTTACAAGAGATTCACAGAAAACAGAAGTTGAGATAATGATGTTGGCTGACTCTCTTGCTCATTTAATTACAATGCAGCAGTAGTTTATCATAGGATTAATAAAATATGACAACTGGTATGTTTTTTTTCTGGTGGCACTGCTGGTTCTGCAAATGCCATATGTTATTTGAATTTTATACTGTGTTGTGCTTAATTGTGTGCTTGTAACTATAAACAGCATTTGTGTATTATAGTTAATCCTGATAAATTTCTGCATCAGATTATAGTTAGATCATTTTTATTAAGTAGATATATTTTCTCTGCATTGCAGTGGCAGAGGTAAGACTCTTGTTTGTTCTCAGCCATTCGCATTTTGTGATATTGAACACACTTCAATTATGTTTCTCAAAATATACTGTGGAAATTAACTACAGTGTGCAGCATTAGATGTCTTGCTGGCATACATATTTGACTATTCCAAGCTGATATACAGATTCATGTGTCTAGGCAGGAAAGTACCTATGCTTAATGGAGGCCTTTTCAAAGTAATAATAACTTCATGAGTAACTGATAGACCCAACTTGGAGCACATGCTACCCCTGAAATGTGATTACAGGCATGACGTAATGGAAGACTTTGCAGTCTTAACTGTGGGTTTAGAAATTTGGCTTTGCCCAAACACAAAATTTGGATTTGGCATGTAATGCCAAATATATATTAATTCCATCCCTTTTTGACTTTTAAATTCCTAGTATCCCTGTGCTTTGTTTATATGTGTGCTTGCAGGGAGTTTCGTTCTGATCTGTTTGTATACATCTCTGTAACCTTGATGCTGTGTACTGAATCCAGTGACTCTGTCAACATCTTGTGAATGGCCATAAAGACATTTTAGACCACAATGATCAAACTTTGTTGCTATATTTGTCCCTCATAAACCGTAATAATAATAACTCAAAAAATCTTATCAGTGCATTATTAGTCAAGTAATCCACAATAATACCTGAGTAGTTGAAAAGCTAAGAGAAATTGAAAATTTAGGATTCATTTATCCCTCCTATTTCAGAGACACCAAATTTATATAAACTTTCAGAGGATACAGGATTTATTTTCACACTAGTGGTATCTCTCCTAACACATTAAATATTATTTTTCTTATTGCATAATAGCACTGCTTCAAAAAAAGGAACCAAGAGAATTTATCTGCTCCAACCCAACTTCTCTTACTGTAACATTTAAGGCTTTTTCCTGGGAAGTCCCGGATGTTACTTTTACCCTGTCGGTGTACATTGTGGAGTTAATGGAGGTCTTTGGCATCCCGGACCAGTCTTCTGACTGTAAGGAGATCATGTAAAATAGAAACAAGGTAAAAGTTTGTCTCCCAGTAATTCTTTAAAATTCAAAAACTCACAGGTCTTGCCAATGGCTTGGAAATAATACTGCAACCGTAGGTTTTTTATAAAATGTGTGGGATGTACCTGCTGGTTTCCCGATAGATTCCCAAGGATGTCACACCAAAGTACCTCTACAGAAATTCAGAGCTAAAGAGGCACATAGTTAGTTTAGATGATTTATTCACAGTACTTGTGAATCATAAGGTTTGTACCTACCTTAAAATTAAGATTCACTACATGGTTATTATAAGTATGCTAGTCTGTAGTTAAGTGGGTATGATATGTCTGCATATAACAATTTGAATCTTGCAACGTAGCCATGGTTCATAAAACATAATTGTGCTGGAAGTTATTTTAGCTGAATGAAAATCAGTAACCCAAAAGAGCCAAAGAACCAGTAGTAGCAATAGACACGTATTTTCAAACTCTATTGTACATTTCAAGTGTATGAAACAGCTTCTGCTCAAAATATTACTTTGATTACACCTTGTTGAGTTCCAACTCTTTGGAGATTTATATTTTTTTCCTTCATAGTTGAATGTCTCCTTCTGTTAGGGTAATATTTTCTTACGTATTCTTTTCTGGGGACATAAGATACAACTTTCTGAGAAATAACAGAAGAAGACAAGAAAAGTTTGAAATTTAAGTGAAAATGAAAGTAATTATTTTTAATTATTTCCTTTCTGTGTATAAAATCATATTACCTGGTCTAAAAATCAGGCAGATATTGTTTCTCACTACTGGAAATAATATTCTAGGATAGATAGATAGATTAGATAGATAGATAGATAGATTAGATAGATGTATAAATGGGTATAATTTCTTTATATTTCCAACATATTATTCACCAAGTTATTACTCAGGGAAGTTTATTGGCAAAGTAATTGCCAAAATGGTTTCTTTCTTTAAACTCTGTATCTGACAGAACCCTAAAAAAGGATCTAACAGAAGCAGCAAAAGGAACTTTGTTGTCAGAGAAATATGCAGAAAATATACATTTATTGTAGGTCATACAAATATTGCAGTTTTGGGCCTTATTTGCAAATCAAAATTATCTGGCAATTCCATAAAGAAACTGCTCTTATACTCAGTTTTCCAACAATAGAAGGAAATAATAGAACAAAAGTCCCAGAAGTTTAAATTCACAGATTCTAATGAGTGGTTTGCAGAATACATACACAGTTATATTGCTTAGAAATATTAAAATTATAATGATTTACATCCATTTTCTGCAGGTGCAAATGAGTGCATGATCAAGAGCAGTATAGAATTGAATCCCTTTTTGTTTGACTAATATATTTTCCCAGGCTCCATTTAGTTAGCTTGATTTCTAAGCATTTTTTCAAGAACTCTGCCTTTGTTTAACAGAAATCTTTCAACTCCTAATCAGTTATCATATCCTTCCTGATAGTTCTTAGAAGCAAATTCCAATTTTAGGTATAGTACTTTATATAATAGCAAGTGTTGATTTTGATCATTGAGAGCAGATGCAGTTATTACTGAAAATAGTAAGTTTTCTTGATAGAATTGCCTCAAGTGTTTTACTTTATTAATTTTAGTGGTGTTAATGTATTAGTAGAAAACAAAAATCTATTACAATGAGGTTTGGAACAGTCCCCTAAATTTTGTAGGACATAGTGCAGTAAAGCTATCTAAGAAGTGATGCAATTTCTACCGGAATCTTTTTTTTTAAAAGTGTAATCTTAACATTTATGTTAAATAAAAATGCATCCTTTTTTAATTTTGTATTTCATTACTTTTTTTTAACTTTATTGCTTTTATACAATACTTTTAAAAATCAGTGACTAAGAAATTACTAGATCTCTGAGGCTGTCAAAACTGTATGAGCTTCTCCTTGGTGAAAATATCTCCATTTTCCATACTTCTAAAGACTGCAAAGTTTCATGAAAAGTTGATCTATTTCTTCTATTTTATTTATGATAATAAATGCAATATGTAATTTTTTCCCCTCTGATTTTATTTATCCTCTTAGACCACTTAAATTAAATTTAGAACTGGTCTTTTCCATTACTGTGATAGATTTGCATACCACTTATCTGATTTTAGAAGATGCAGTCCCTCTTGACTTCGAGTGCATTTGTGAAATAAAGACCTCTTTTAGCTTGTCTTTTTTCCCATTAACTTATGTTTTAAAATGTAAGAATGTGTAATTATTATAAGATGACATATGTCAGCCTTTTCTTTTCAAGATAGAAGGGAATTGGGAAAGCTATACTTTTATATTATGCCTGAATGTATTTTTTTGAGATTCTATCAGATATTCTTGCTATGATTCTATGATTGTGTGTGAATCAATATGCATATGGGTGTATATATATGTATACGTACACTTTGAAAATATATGTTGCTACTGGTGACTTTTTTACGCTGACTAGTTTTCAGTCTTAATGTTTAACTTGAAATGCTTAATTGTTTTTAAGTAAGCCTTTTGTATTAGCAGTACAATTCATGTAATAGAGACTGAGAAGCATAGGTACTCAAATCTCTGCTTATTTCTAGGCATTGTTTGCTCTCAAGTAGTAAAAGGATGGGTAATAAGAATGACAGTTGTATAGGACAGATCAGGCTGGTAAGGCTGCGGCTCCTACTCAAAAACTTTCAGAGGGGTGAGCTTTAAATATGTGGAAGGTGTTTGTATGGCTCCAGGATGCAGTCATTCAGAATTTGTATAAGCATTGTAAATTTTTCGGTACATGAGTTTCCATGCTGATACAAGAGAAATGGTCTTTATTTGTAATGAAATTGAGTATTAAAAATTGGCCATAGAAATATGGTTGAATTTTAATGCTTAAATGGCACTTGAAAAATTAACCACACAATCTCAGAATATTTTTCCTACATTGTTTGAGTAAAATGTCATGCTGTATATAAATTAGCAAAAGAAGTTACAAAATAAAAATCAAGGAAGGAGGAAAAGACTTACAGCCTTTATTGTTCTCTGATATGCCCTGCAAGTTGTTCATCTGGTTCATCAGAAAACACTATAAAATATGTCTGGAATAAATTTAAATTATTTATTTTAATTAGAAAAATGCAGGAGGGGGGAAGAAATTGTCCTCTTTTATGCATAAAATATATTTACATGTCTAATTTCCACTATCAGTGATTGAGAAAGGAATCATAATAATTATTTCAATTTAATGATTTCCTCCAGATTTCATAGACTCTCATTTAAAATCAATAATAATGTTTCCAGGTTAACACTGTATTCATTTAATATACTGAGGCCCTAGGGGTAGGGGACATTTACATGGCAGCTCTTGAGTGATTTCACTTGCTAATTCTGCCAGTAAAATCAGATGATCACCCAAATGGGGAGAACTAATTAAAAATTAGATGTCTTTTTGACTTTTTCACTTAGAGTAAAACCTCAGAACTAGAATGTTACAGTCATTCTGTAGGGAGGATTTGTCAAATCTCTTTTCTTTTGGGCTGTCGAGCTTCTGGAAATGTAAAGTTAACATCTTCAATCCACAGTTTAAATCCTCATGATATAAGTAAGTTTTACGAAAAAATGAAGGAAAGTCCATGTGCTCATGTGTCTTAAGACTCTCTAGGAAACAGGTGAGTCAGAAAGGTGGAAAACAGAGACAAAAGTATTGCAAAACTGCTTCACATTGAATAATGTTGCTTTTCTTTAATAGAGGTACTCAGACATGTTTATACAATGCATGTGACACCACATCTAGCAGTAACAGTTTCTTAAACTTTCTGACAGGTGTGGAGCATTTATTGACTGTTTAGTTGGATTTATACATAATTTCTGTAGAAGGTGGCCTCCGATGCTGAGAAAACACTTTATATTTCCATGGGTTTGTTCCCTATCATGGCCTCGAGCTAATTCATAGAGAAAGTCCCAGCGGGAATCTAAATAAATGTAAAAAGAACCTGTCAGCCATTTACAGTTTTTGTAAGCCAAATAACAGGAAGAAAAGAAAAACAGATGTCACGATAGAAACAGTAAAACCAGCCTTCAGGAGCAAGAAAGGACACTGTTGAGAAATGCACATCCTGCTTGCTTTGTTTTAATCTTCGAGTTTGTTCATAAAATTATAACCAAGAAATGCATAAATGGGTTGATTGTTTATATTAAGATAGAAACATTATACCAAGAATGTATTTAGTAGTTATATCATGCTCCAATCAAATCCTAACAAGAATCCCCTATATATATAAACCATCTGATATGATTAAAATTAAAAACTGTCATTGAGCACTGAATTTTTCCAGCTCAATCTTACCCCTGAAAAATAGCCAAGATACTCTGAAGAGTATAGCCAAGATACTCTGATGTATCTGCGAGATAGTGAATGATACTAACAACCTTAAAAATATACAGTCTCCTGTCCTGGCTTTAGCTCTGATTGCTAATACTTTGCTCTAAAGCACTTTTTTAGACTGTCTCAAAAAGTGAAAGTTTGGAGCTTTAAGGAAAGTTATATGTTTGGAAGAAGAAGAAAAACCAAGAAAAAAAACAATCCTTCCTTTTCAGACCAGGAAGTAACTAGTGTAAAAGTCAATAAAAACAGTAAACCTGGCCACTGTGAGGAAGAAGTCTGTATTTCATTTATAGGAGAAACAATGAAAAAGACCATCCACTAAGAAAGTCTTAAATCCTAGCAGCAAAGGATGAGAGTGAGCTCTGAAAAAAACAGGAAGGAAGGAAAAAAGAAAGGAAGATCTGATGTTAAATATTAATATATCAGACCTAAGTGGCAGGTTTGGTTAGCTGGGAGCTGCAGGGTGCTCGGAATGGAGGAGATCCTAAGGGTCCAGTTGATTCTGACACTGCCATAAATATTCCATTTCACCCCAAACTGCACCAGGCGGGGGAGCCCCACGTGCTCTGTCGCACATGTATTTAGGAAAAAAGGGGCATCTATGAGGTACAGGAAACACATCAGCGAGAAACACTTTGGGAGACATAGGGGAAGAGCTACACAGGGAAACATGTAGAGAGGCAGCTGGGGAGACACATGGGGATAGACTCTTGGTGAGACAGGAGAGACTGGGCATTTGTGGATACAAGGGTAGAGGCTGTGCAAGGTGCTGTTGGAGACATGCAGATAGACTCCTGGGGTGCACAAGGAGAGGACCCAAGTCCCTGATGGGACTGCAGAAGAAGGCACCAGAGTGACAGCCAGAGGAGCCCACAGCCCAGCTTCCTGATCACACACCATACTGCTGTGACCACTGCACTGACCCATCTGATCTTCCTCCTGGTCTATCCCCTGAGATGGCAACATCCTGTAATTTGTAAAAGTGCAGATGTATCTGAGATTTAAGTGTTTTCTATCTGCCAATGTCATCTCAAATTGTGACATTCCAGAGATTTGATTCCAAAGCTCTACTGACACCGTGGTATTTTATTACCAGCTAGTATGCAATTACCAACACCTTCATCACTGTCATATAGGATTTTTTTGAGCAACCTTATTTCAGTTTGCAATTCTGTCCCTTCAGCTTTAGAATTTAAAGAAACATCTGTCTGGAAAGTAAAGGGTAAAACAAAACAAAAAAATCTGATAAACCATATTAACAAGTTACAAATTTCTTTCACTCCAATATGCACGTTGAACAAAATACCTCTCAAAACAGCATTCAAAATTATTTTTAAAATAACAAAATACAAAGTAATTAACATATCGTATCCAACTGCAGTATTTTAATATGAGGCATTAAGGGGAAATTGATTAATATTTCTTTTGACATTAGTTCGTAGCTAAAGGCATGCAAGCGTAACCCATAAAAAAAGGAAAAATTACATGTCTTCTTAAATTTACTGGTGTCCTATATATCTGAAATACTTGCTTTTATGGGCCCTTTTGTGTTGCATAATCTATTACAGAACTTTCATCTGACTTCAGTGGTAACAGAATAGGATGTAACACCAGTGTACCTTACCTAAGATATTTTCTTAGAAAATAGATTATTTTAATTTTTAAAAAATGTAATTACATATTTAAACATGATAACTACATTATTTAGCAATAATAGCAAAATTATTTAATCATATATTGTAGGAGAGCCACCCCTTTGGTTCTATGCGTTAATATTTGAAATAATGTAATTCCCTTTGCCAGTTCTATTCAAAAACAGTAGAAAGCACTGACCAACATTTCACCAAAAAATATTTTGTTAAAGAGAATTCATATTCATTTTAAGTTCATGTTAGTATTTGGTGAAAGGCTTACAAAGATTTACAAAAATAAAAATTAATACTTCCATAAGTCTCATTTTACTTCTGTGAAAAGTCCAGTTCTAGAGCATTCATAAAATTTTATGTTAATTTTGTCAAGTGTTGGGTACATGACTACCAACACTTATAAAATGTTTTGAAAATTAGAAAAATTATGAATAACGGCAAATGAATGCCCACTCATCCATTTTTAAACATTTAATATCTTACTTTTCTTAAACAGTTTTTTAACACAGGCCCTAGGCTGAATAACAGTTCATAAGGCTGCTTCTCTTTATCAGTTATGTGTTAAAAGAGTCTGCTTGCAAAACAGATTTTATTTGCCAGGTCTTGTCCCTTCCATTTCATACATACTGTATGCTTTAAAAACACCGTAGTCTGTTTATGCTAGCAGGGTTATTCATTTAAGGGACTCTCTGCTTGATCTTGCATTTATCAAATCCATTAAGAAGGATTACTCAGAATCTATTCTGCGTAAACTTCCAAGTCTGCACTAGTAACAACGGAGATCATTTCAAATGTGACTTTTCAACTCATGCTTTGTACCTCATAATTGTAAAACTAGTGGAGGAAGTGACTAAGGACCATTGTTCTGTATCCTCCGACAGTGCACTGAAATGAAGAATGGAAGTCATATGCTTCTCAGAAATGCTGTATAACAGATGTAACACTGGGAGAGAGAGACAGTGTGGGAGTTAAAAAGAGAACAAGGTTAAATTAAGGAAAGATACTATTTCTAATAACATTAACTTTTTTAATATATTTTATAAATATATTTTATATTTCTTATTTCTCTATTGTTTCACGCTATTGAAGTAGAAAGCTATCGGTCAATGCTTCTCTCTCTTTGGAATTCTTTTTACCCTTATTTCTTGGGAGCCATCATTAATACAAGACTTGAATATCATATAAGGTAATCATGACAATTATCTTCCAGAATACAGTAATATAAATGGAACAAAATTTAGTGGGGTCATGTGTATAGGAACTTAGAGAGTGAGTTTCTCCTTGATTAACTAAAAGATAATCCGTAGATTTTTACTTCAGTGATCATGACTGTAGCCTGCAAAATTAATACAGAATTCAAAAAAATTGAAGGGAAAAATGTAAAATGTACACAGTAGGTATTAGAATTATTATACAAACATTTAGAACAGAATCAAATAGAATAGAATACCCCATTTCAGTTGAAAGGGACCTATGACAGTCATCTAGTCCAATTGCCTGACCACTACAGGGCTGAACAAAAGTTAAAGCATGTTATTAAGGGCATTGTTCATATGCTTCTTTAACACTGACAAGCTTCAACTGCCTCACTGGGGAGCCTGTCCTAGGATTTGACCACCCTAGTGGTAAAGAAATGCTTCCTATCACTAGATACCAAGGTGAAGAGCTCAGCACCTCCCTCTCCACTTCCCCTCCTCGGGAAGCTGTACAGAGCTGAATCTTTTCAGCCTCCTTTTCTCCAAACTAGACAAACACAAGGTCCTCATCTACTCCTCATAGAGCATTTCTTCCAAATCCTCTGGTTGCATTTGACTACCGTACCTCTGTGTGGCCCAGAACTGCACACAGCACTCCAGGTGAGGCTACACCAATGCTGAATGTAACAGGATAGTCAACTCTTTTGACTGGGTGGTTATTCTTTGTCTGATGCACCCCAGGATGCATTTTGCCATCTTGCCTGCCATGATAGAGTGCTGGCTCCTGTTGAGCCTGCTGTCAATTGGCCCCCCAGATCCTTTTATGCAGGGCTGCCTTCCAGCCACTTCCCTTCCGATATATACTCATGCCCAGCATCACTCCATCCTATGTGCCCGGGCCTACTTGATCCTAGGTGCAAAATCCAGCATTCGGATTTATTAAATTTAATCTCATTAAACATTGACCAATAGTACAATCTATACAGATCCCTCTACAAAGAATCTTGTCCCACGAGGGAGTCAACAGCACCTTCCAGTTTATGAGTCATAGTCTGGAGTACAACTGATAATTCTGATTTTCCATGTAAGAAAAATAAATTTTTAAGATATTCAGAGGAAGGTGGCTTGAGTGATTAGGAGACTATAAAAGTTCTGTTCGGAATAGCAGCTACAAGAGCTACTAACACTGTTAAACCAGATAAAATGAAGCTTGAAAAGACAGTAGTAAAAGGTAGAGCATAAAAATAAGAGTTATTAAGGGTATAGGATAAATGTTGGTTCAAGAAAAAATGGGCATAAAATGACTATGAATAAAGTTAACATCTAAATTTGAACTTTCATTTAATAGCAGAATTGTTGAGATAAAAGATGGGCTATTTTATATTGGTACTTGCTTTGTGTAAAGAGATCATCTTGAGTGCCATCATGTGGCACGTACATGACAACCAGGTGATCAGGCCCAGCCAAGATGGGTGTAGGAAAGGCAGGGCCTGCTTGACCAAGCTGATCTCCTTCCATGACAAGGTGACCTACTTAGTAGGTGAGGGAAAGGTTGTGACTGTTGTTTACCTGGACTTTCACACAGCATTCTCTTGGAGAAACTGGCTGCTCATGGCTTTGAAAGGCACACTCTGCTCGTAAAAACCACCTGGATGGCCAGGCCCAGAGAGTGGTGGTGAATGGAACTAAATCCAGATGGCACCTGGTTACCGGTAGTGTTTTCCAGGGTTTAGTGCTGGGACCACTTCTGTTTAATATCTTTATGAATGTTCTTGATGCGGGGATCAAGTGCATGCTCAGTCAGTTTGCAGGTCACACCAAGCTGTGCAGGAATGTCTGCTGGAGGGTAGGAGGACACTACAGAGGGACCTGGACAGGCAAAGGCCAATTGTATGAGGTTTAATAAGGCCAAGTTCCGGGTCCTGTACTTAAGTCTCAGCAATCCCATGCAGCGCTACAGGCTGGGAACAGAGTGGCTGGAAAGCTGCCCACTGGAAAAGGACCTGAGGGGTGGTTGACAGCCAGCAAAACATGATCCATCAGTGTGCCCAGGTGGCCAAGGAGGCCAATGGCATCCTGGCTTGTATCAGAAATAGTGTGAGCAGCAGGACTAGGGCCCTGATCATGCCCCTGTATTCAGCACTGGGGAGGCCACACCTCAAATACAATTATGGCCCCCCCGACATGCTTTCCCTCATCCCAGCACACCAGTAATCTTACATAAGTTATACATTATTGAAATCTTACCCTAAAATATTGACTGTAACAAGCTCATCTCATGTACTTATTTCACAATATGAATTATGTATATTATTAATTATATTATCAGCAACTTGTGTTTCAGAAATTGAAACAATTTTTGTTGGTGTGTAATACATTCATAGGTTACTTTGTTTGCTAACCTAATGCTCCACAGACTTTACAATAAAAATTAGTTCATTTTTTAAAATCATGATAGAAAAAAATTGCCTAGTAAAAAATAAAGAAGGCTAAAAACCTAGCAGAAAGAATGGATCCCTAATTCTCAGAAAGAATGGCAAAAATAAGGAAAAAAAATCATTGAATGTTCACTAAAAGGTATAAAAAACAACCAACAAATACAAATATAAGTAAGTAATGATGCCTGTTAACAAAAAAAAAAAAAAAATCCCTAAACAAAAGAAAGGACACAAGTACTTTAAGCCACTCAGAAAAGATTTTTCCTTTTTCTGGGCTAGAAGAAGACCTGTAAAGCTATACATATCTCAAATAAAGGAGAAATTAATTTTATATACCTAGAGGTAGTTAGCATCTTACTGCTTGCATGCCAGGCTTTCTCCAGCAAGTTTTCCATAATTCCCACTGCTCTCTCTGATAATCCACTTTACCAGAGAGGACCCTTTTCAGCAGTGATTAAGTGTTCCACAGGAAAGAAAAGTGTAAGAAGAAAAAGAAGGAGTGGAAGGAGAAAGAAAAGAAAAGGAAGAAAAGGAAAAAATGAAGCAGGAAAAAAGGAAAAAGAAAGAAAGACTGATTATTGGGATCTTTGCATAGAGTAACACTCACATGGGGAATCTCAGGCTTGTCAGTCACTGTTCAGATTACCATGGGGGCTTGTAACATTGTTTTCATCTGAGAGTCCCCAGATTATTCTTTTGATAAAATTTTATAATCCTGTTGGCGTATGTTCCTATGTTGTCAGGGTTCTGAGTGCAGCCCTAGCAGCCTCACCTGCATCCTCCAGCAGTGCATCCAACATACCACCAACCCTGCTTTGCTTGCCTAGATCAGGTGCTGTGTGACTGGTTTTGTTATGGTTTTATTGCCCAAGCCCTATGCTGGGGTCACCCTAGGCTCCCAGCTCACCTTGCCTCAGGGACCAGCTCTTTGCTGCTCCTTGACATGACCACTCCGGCATGTGTGCGATACTGTTACCTAAACCTCATGCAAAACATCTGCTGCTTACTCAGTATGTGAAACAGATTGTCATATGTGACCATTTGTGTATCTGACTGTTTATAGGAGTCTTATTTATACAAAGGCTGGCCAGTTCTGCACAGGAACCATTTGGGGTTTTTGAAAAGGTCAGGTTTTTCAACCAGGGTGTCAGTCAACACTTTGAACATACAGGCTGGTCTGGACAAAATATTTCACGTGGGAAGATCTTAGGGAGAGTTTGAAATTCTGACCTAGAGAGGTCCTCAGCAAAATAGTCAAATCACAGAATCACAGAATCACGCGGATTGGAAAGGACCTCAGAGATCATCGAGTCCAGTGCTTTGTTGGAAGGATGACTAAGAGTTCTTTGAGGGGAAGCCATATGAGGACTGAGGTAACTTGATCTGTTCAGCCTGGAGAAGAGAAGACTGAGGGGAGATCTCATTGCAGTTTACAACTTCCTTGTGATGGGAAGAAGAGGGGCAGGCACTGATCGCTTCTCTGTGGTTACCAGTGACAGGACCTGAGGGAATGGCCTGTATCAGGGGAGGTTTAGGTTGGATATTATGAAAAGGTTCTTCACCCAGAGGGTGACTGGCCATTGGAACAGGCTCCCCAGGGCAGTGGTCACAGCACCAAGCCCGACAAGAGTTCATGAAGTGTTTGGATGATACTCTTGGGCACATGGTGTGACTCCTGGGGATGGTCCAGTGCAGGGCTAAGATCTGGACTCAATGATCCTCGTGGGTCTCTTCCAACTCAGCATATTCTGTGATTCTGTGGCAGTCTGAGTTCAGTTGATAAACTTCTCTCCAGTCAGTCTATTATCTCAACTATGCAGATAGCTTCACAGGGAATTTTCAGACCACCCAAAGAATTAATGACTTAAATAAAAAAGCTCAGAACTTCTACCCCACTATGCAGCAGTTATAGCTAAAGGACAAATTTGAATCTAGCTCACAAATTATATTTCGTAACTTTTCACAGACAAGAGAGAAACTAACAAATGAAGTCCTTTGATGATGCTCTGGACATGAGAATAGCAAAATGATAACAGCTTAACTGTTATCATCTGAATATATCATATATATCTCTGAATACATCTCCTCACTATAGCTGAAAACCAGACTGGATACACTGAAAAATAAGACTGGAGACTCACCTACCTGCCTGGAAGTTTCCAGATCTACCAGGACATGGCTTACCTTGACCAAAAGCTGAAATGGCATTTCTTGAGAACAATCCCCCTCAAATAAATTCCATGGTTCCCTGTTACAGGGCATTTTTGGTCATCTTCATTAACATAAAACTTGGCATGAAATTATATTAATATAATATGTAGTTTTCTATCTTAAAAAAAAATACCGTCAGCCCTGCAATCCACTGAGCTATTACCACCTATCCATATAGACAATGGCAATATGCACAGTAATGGTTTTGCTTTCAAAAGAAATCATTTGGAGCACATTATTCAGCAACATGAATTCAATCATATAAATAATTAAAAATGAGCATTTATTATAGGTATGAGTTAATGAGTATAGTATAATTAAGGAGCCTTTGTTTAATCACATATTTAGATGCTAGAAAATATCCTTCTTCCCAACTGCACTCCTGAAAGGTATACATGCAATTTTAATTTTAGTCTTGGAAGCACTTCTCCCAGTAGATTAATTTTAAATGTCAGTGTTCCAGACTCTAGCCAAACACAGCAAATGAAAATGTGATAATAAGAAACATGATGGCTGTACAGCATCTATAATGCATTAATTGACATTGCCTTCTAACATTTCTTACATGCAATACCTAGGTAGGACTCAGAGGCTTTGTAGTTCCTTCTCTCAGTTGCTAATTGTCATAGTAATAGTGATTACTTTCTCTGGGTTTTTTCTCCCACGATTCTTTATCTTGAAGCTCAATAGCATATCAACCATAGCATATTTTTGTTATCCTGATAAGTATTCATATATTTACTGTAGGAAATTTGTGAGAGGCTGTTTGGTGATCCTTTGGCTCACAATGACCACTCACTGTACTTCCACAGTTGTTTCTGTTGGGATATGATTCAGTTGCTAAAAATAGAGTTCTCAGTTTAGGCTGGTGCTTTTTCAAAACTGCATTTAATCATGAGATAGCTGCCTAAAGGCAGACATCCTATTTCCCTATTTACACAATGGAAGATATTATGGATAGACAGCCTTCAGCTGGAGTGATGCAGGTGACTCAGCTTTATCAAGATGACTACAGAACAACATGACAGAAAAGTGCTGCAGGGCATCACATTAAAACCTCCTCCTCCCCCTCATTCCCTCCATATTTCTGCTCAGTCTTTCTCCTTCTTCAAAACCATCATTACTCTGTTTTGCAAAATACCCAAACCTTGGAGGTTTATTTTCCCTTCACTGCTAGCAAGACCTCTTGCCCCTTACCCTAGATGAAGTATCTGGAGATTCAGTTTTCATGGACAAAAACTGTAGTGTGTATAAGACAGTTCTGAAAGAAGTCACAGCTTAAATCTTACAGAAGCAAAAAGTTTGCAAAACCCAGTGCATCTGGACACCATGGTTCCCATCTGTCACAGCAAAACCAATTAGGTAGATCACGCAGATATCACATATGTTCAGCCAATAAATATTACAGTTGCTACCTGTAGTGCAGTGTGGTTGATGATTGACATGCTTAGCTTCCTGCTATAAGGGCACACAGGTACCGGCAGCTGAAGATTGTGCTCTCACTTAGTGGCATGTAGGATGGTAATTTTTTCTCATTTTGCCCTGTAAGGTGGAAGAAGACCTGTAACATAAGACACAGACTGGAGGAGGGGGGGCTAACTAGGGGCAGATGGGATTGTCAGAGAAGGACATATGAAGCAGGTTCTGAGTGCCTGGGAAGATATATAGACATAGATTTATATAATACCATATGTAGACAAAATATGTACAGTTCTCTTTCTTCATTTTTATCACACTGTATACAGGATAAAGATATAGGATCCAGGAGTACTGCTTGCAATAAATGCCTTCACTCAGAGCACTTACTGCAGGAATTCAATACTGACAGATTTCTACAGTGACACAATCTCTTCACAGATCTGTCAGCAATGCCTGACTTTTTCTGTTGTAGTGCCAGTATCTTTCCACCCAGGTAAACTGCTCAAGTTCCATGGTAACTGGTAATACGGACCAAGCTTCCAGAGGCACGTCATTATGGATGGCTGCCCATAAGCCACAGAAACCATGCTGAATCATCTATCCTAAGCAGAAAGTGTTTGCGTCAGGTGATCAGCACAATGAGCCTTTCCTCATCAGCCCAGGCTTATATGAGTTCACTTTGTCTTGAAGCAAAATCCATCAAAATTTTTAGTAACAAAAGCTATAGATTTATTTATCAAGACAGAGAACTCAGAGTCTAAGACACAAGACTTAGAAATCAAAATGTCACTGAGGTAAATCCTAATTTATGTCTTTTGTTTCAGTAGCCATTAGTAATTGAGTCTATATCCCTCTGATATGTGGAATGCTTAAGGAATAAAGACAAAAATGGATTTATGAGAGGTTTAATACTTCTATATGTTTTATCCTCCTGCTCACAGTCCTTTCCATCCTACTGGTCTAAATATTAGTTGTCTGATAGTTGGAGAGTATTGTACCTTGTTCTGATCACTGTCTTCAGTTGCCAAATTCCATCTTGTATAATATAAAAAGGGGGAGAAAATTTTAAATTAAATTTCCGCACACTGTTAGTGAGTACACTAAATGGACATCTGAGATAAGAAGCACAGGAGTCACATACTGAGAGGGAATTGTTTGAAGCTGGATGGCAGCTCTCCATGCCTTATAACCGCTATTCAATGATCCATTCCGATCCCTGTAAAACCCTGTACTTCAAAGCATTAAGACGCTAGTTGAATGCATAAGGGAACTACACATGGCCTTTATCAAAAGGCAGGCAAAAAGAGGTATGACATTTGGTCTTTGTCTGGAAGCAGCTGATAATTTTATGCTGACTTGGGTATGTTTCCTCTGTTGGTGCTGTTGCTAGACTCCAAATGTAAGTGGACATCACCATAAAGAGATAATTTTGATAATATTCTATGACACAGTATCTATGTCCAGATATGTATAATTGCACAAAAGTATTCAAGATTTTCCACAAAACTCAGTCTTTGATGTAATTATTCAAATTAAAACAAGTTAAAAGTGTCTTTAATTTCAAGCCTATGCCACATACGTGAGTCTATGTTGTAGAGTAGTTCCAGTTTCCAGAACTTCACAACTTTTCATTTATGGAATTTGTACCAATGTGAAAGAAAAACTGGACAATATTAAAAATAAGCCTATTATTAACTCTCAAAAGTTTTCCTTTTAAAAATCATGCAGAAATAACTAAATAGCCCTTCAGGAAGTCTGAGGGAAGAGTAGATGGATTTTTGCATTTAGATGATTCAGTCTACAGTTGTCATGACACAAGTCCTTTTTTCTTTAATATTTTTTTTTTTTAAATCCATTCATTCCTGGCATCATCTTAAACCGCATAGGTGCACAGACCTCAATGGTACTTTGCTCTTCTACTGATAATCAGTGCACAAATGAACAGGCATGCACAGATTCACAAAAATAAGTTTAATAAATTAATTCCTTTATATGCAGATTTTTCTTTCTGACATCTCACCCTTTCCTTGATTATCTGTTTTCCCTTTGTAGAGCCTTTTTCCAATCTCTACGCAGGGATTGATACCAGAGAAAGGTTGCTAAGCAACTTAAAATGAAAACCATATAGTGGACTATCAGGCATTTCTAATGAGCCCTTCTTGAGCCATACCTTATTCTTCGCAACTCACTTCTAAGCCTGGGATTGTGAACTGGTGCAACAGATAGGCAGTAGTCTCCAATTAGTATACCCTAATGTACAGAGAAGCACCATGCCAAAATGAGAGTTATTAATGACGGCAAGATACACATATTCAAGGGCATCAGACTCAGAAATCACAGGATGACCAACTAGAGAGGTTTATTGAATGCACAGTAGTTCAAGCTCCCTAAGCTTGAATTAGAAAGTAAATGGAATGGTAAACGACATCAATACTGGTTTTTTTGTAGCCTTTGGTTACACCTCTGTTAGTAAATAAAACAGTTTCTGGAAATACTCCTGGACACTGTATTTCATATTCTGTTAGTCTTGTAGAATGGTCCCTGAAAAGCTTCTGCCAGGTACAGTCTCCTAAAACATTTCTGGGGATAGTTGTGGAGTTAATTATGGATGACTCTCAAAAGGCACTGTGCATGTATTCATGATGTCCTGGAGCATAAGGGAGTTTAATAGTATGAATGCAGGTTTTTCATCGAGTTGCCCTCAGTGATAGACTGATTCGTTGTTAATTTGCTAGCATAGTCTTAGCTTGTGAGGATTCAGCTGTGCATTTTCAGCCTTGACAAATTTCTTGATCCCTAGATCCTGGTAGTTTACCCAAATGTTCTGATTTACATTTTTATACTTTCTTATCTGACATTCAGAAACTTTTGATCAAAACTAGAGTCTGTATCTTTCTACAAATCATTTCCTGAGCACCAGTGATACATATACACAGTTTACCAAATTCTTTATATCTGTTGCTTTACAATATAAAAATGGTTATTCGAATAATTCACCACCTGAATTTCAATTATTGTAAAAGTATTATTACTCAGTTTTGTTATTCTGTGTATTTCCTTCTCTTTGCCATGTTGCTTTGGCAATTGTGAGCGTGCATATTGGCTATTGTGTTCCCATGGTGAGACATCAAATGTGCAGGATATTATAATTTTTTCACTGATTAAATAATACATAATCCCAGCAGGAAACTCATAGGATGTCTCTCATTGTCACTGCTTCAGTTTAGTTTCCTTACTCTTTTAAATCTCTTCTTGTCTTCCTACTCACCCTCTGAGTAACCAGTTTCCAATTCGCTTTGCTATTTGGGTTTACCAATATTTCTCTGACTTGACCTATAGTTAAATAATTGTAACAGAAAAGAGCAATAAATTTAAAAATGTAATGTATTTTGTTTTTTTATTCACTGAAGAGGTGAAAGATGTGTCTTCCTATGTGAAGAATATCCTGTGAATATCTTGAAGAATATCTGTGTGCAGGTATCTTTCAACCTCAGTAAATGCTATAGTCATTGATTTAGGAAATTTTGCACAACTTCTGCATTGTGGACTTTACAATTTACAGGGTGAGTTTTCTAGGTGTTGAGCTTCATCTCACCTTACTTTAGACATCTGAAAGTCATCTAGGTTTCCTAAATAGTCCATAAAAATACAAATATCTTCACAGAACAAGAGGTGGGATTCATCTTACCATGTGTCTTTAAACGAGGAATCTACATGTGAAACAGATTATAGTCAGAGTTCTGTTCAGTATGGTCAATAGAGGGTGGATAATTTTATTCTGTAGTAGATATTCATAGAGGCTGAAAGGCTCTTCATGCTCCAGTACCTACTAGTCTTCTCAATTATTTCAGTCCTTGAGTTGAATCCTAGCAGAAAAAAGTTTTCTCAAGGTGACCTTTGCCAAAAATATCAATGTTAGGTGGAACAAAACAATTAATTTTCTTTCAATTTAATATAAGGGACCCTAAAGATGAAATACATTCATTTAGGGGAGAGAAATCATACTCTTTGTATATGCCATTAAGTGCAGAGTATTGACTGCAGAAAAAAGCAAAAAAAGCATGCAAATGAATGTGTAATGCAGTCAGAAGAACTTAGAGAAAGCCACTGAAAGAATGTGCTTTATATGTAAGATGAATCTGATATATACACAGTGCTAATTTTTTTCATTCACTTTTAAAATATGAATTATCATATAAATAATTAATGATATTTAGTATTAGAGGATTTCTTTAGAGACAGGTACCCTGTGGATACATGTTTAGCCACCTATTAGCTTCCCATTGGCAATTTTTGCATTTTTAATAGCCTTTGCAATCCATAATTTAGTGCTTTTTTGATAAACTTTTTTTTTTTTGCTAATATTTGCATAAGTTCTTTTTTTGAACACTGGCAAAAATTTCCAGAAATGGTCCAATTGCCTGCTCGGATCATTTGTAGAACATTAGAAAGCATTTGTGTCATTGTGTATAGAAGACAAACCCACAAAATAAAATAGTATTGCCATTATGCTTACACTGTTTCTCCCCCAACTGTTCAAAGACGATTTTGTCTTATTTCTAGCATCCCAGAACACACTCACAATTTGTCAAGACAGAGCTACTCACAATTTGTCAAGACAGAACTACTCATCCAGATTTTAGGAGAGTGACATACTAACACGTTAATTTCCACCATCTTCCTCAAAGGGCAGTTCCAACACTTATTAGCATCTAGACTTGAAATAACAAGTGCATCTCTTCATCTACTGCCTACTTCTTTTTCCTAGTGCATTTATTTGTAATGCTCTGGTGTTGATTGTTGCAGATTTTGGTTTCCTTTAGAAAAGTCAAAGTATTTACAAAAACTTTGCCACATTTGCAAAGCAATGTAAAGAGTTCAGCTGTAAATAAATGGTTAGTCCCAAGTATCAAGAAACAAAGGGATACGATGATTATTAATGGCATCTGAAAAAGGTGAGAATTTTAATTTCAATGAGGTTTTCCTTAGTGTTCTAGATGATAGTGTCTTATGCAAACCAAAGATCCTGAAACACAATTCTCCTCAATAGGGTTCCCTCCAAATGAAATCACATTTAGAGCTATGGGAACAAAAATGCCCAGCTAATAATTTGTACCTATATTTCAAGGTTGAAACATGCCTTTCTGTGAATAAGGGTTTTTTTGAAAAACTGGCATTAAAAATGTTTTTCCAGAAAGTTTTTTCATGTTGCATTTTAACCACTAACTTCTATAACAACTATTGTAAATTTTACATACTTCCCAAATCAAATCCTAAATATCTTCTGACAGGGTTACTTAATATTATATACGATAAATACATCTTATGTTAGAAACAAAACAAAGTGAAATAAAAAAAAAAAGTTAAAAAATCAAACTCACAAACAATCAAATGAAACAGTTCATCAACTTTTTCCTTATCTTCCATAATGTAGGGGTAACTCCTGGTATTTTAAGGAGGAGAAAGTATTCAAGTCTATTGAAACAATGCTGCTTCTGAAAATATTTTGGCCTGAACGTTGTTCTTAATATGATTTTTCTGTACCAAGTAAGCAGTAGTGCTTGCTTCTATGAGTTGTAATTGTAAACATTACTTGTAATTTTTGTATGGTTTTAAGCATATTAAATTGTGTAGCATGGAATAAAATATTTATATGTATTTATGTATATATATGTGTCTGTGTACATTATCGTACAAATCAGGTCAGTTGTTTTTAATTTGTTACATTTTGTTAGACTTTTATTATGCTCCAAATTTCACTACTATCTTTTGGCAATAACTTTCAAAACATATTGCTGAAGAAATAATCCTCACAATGAATTTCTAAAAATTTACTTTTAAGAAATGGAGAACTTAATTTTCACTGAGTCTCAATATCCAAAATAAATAACCAAATTTTCCCACTGAAGGGCAAGATTTTAAAAGGGTAAAATAAGGACATTATGAAGAACAATGTTTAGTCCACATAGTTCCTAGAAAGTGTTGAATATTGTGATAGATGGTCTTACTGTTTCTCATGACAACATTTTAGATTTTCCAAAGGAAAAGGAAAGAGAGAATTTTAAACCACTCACCTTTAAGTAATTGATAAGCAAGTTCCCTTAGTCACAGCTTAGAGACTCTTCAGTCTGTAGCACAAGTTCTCCCTATTCTAAAAGAAAATAGAAGAAATGGAAAGACCTGGAGGAGGTTGTTAAAATGTATGTGCTCGTAGTCACCACTTAAGCTAAGGTTAAAGTGAATTCCAGAGTTCTGTCAGATGAGGACAAAGAACTGTGGTGTTGTGCTGCAGCCCAGCATCTGGTCTATTCTCTTCAGTTATCAGCCTTTTAATTTTTAATAAATCCTAAATTCTACCTGAATTTATGTTCATGGTTTGCATAGATGTTCCATGAGCTGTAATTTGCATATTTATAATAATGCCTATTTTCTTATTTTCGAACTAGAAATTACTGACAGAGTACCATACATGCTCAACATATTTTTCATACCAAATTATTTTAAATTATACTGTGGTTCATACATTTTAGTAATTTGTAAGTAGCAATCCAGAAGGCTAGATAGGAACTTTGATATACTGCTGGTTATTTAAATACTTCCTGTGAAACCCCCTGTAGTTAAGTGCAATGAAAGGTATTTATTTTCAGGTTTTCTGATGGTATTTATAGTTGGCTGAGGCACTACAATATGATTTTGAAAAAACACACTTGCACTATTACCTTTTAATACCAGTTTGCAATTTCATTTATTGCTCATTTAGTTTCTATTATGATTGATGTACTGATTTTCAAGAGGGTGCTTGTGGGTGGAGGAGCTCGGGACAGATGCGTACAACCAATATGATCGGCAAAATGTCCTCTTTATTGAACAAGACAGTCCTTTTTATACAGTCTTCTCACCCCTGTGCATGGTCAATACAATGTGATTGGTACACATCATAGATCAAACTATAAACATGCATTACTAATGTATTTCTAATTGGGTACAAAAGGTTTGTGGGCAGAGTAAAAAGTTTGGTCAAGTGCCCTGCCTTCTTCTTGGCCGAAATCCACCTTTGTTCTGACCTAAGGGGCAGTAGCCATCTTAGATCACACCCTGGCATTCTGTATATGCCAAGGTATGCAGGCAAAGCCACAGAGGTACAGAACAGATTGTTCACACAATGTTGTTACCACAGGTGCTTTTATGATTTGTCCATTCAAAAGTATACATGTGTAATTTAATTGTGTATTTATTACACACCTCTTACAAACAAAGACTCTATTGGACATATTTATGGGGCTGAGGAATCAATATAGACTTATTTCAAAGTATTTGTAGTGATTATGCTTCCAATATTAACCTCCACCCAACAAATGAGTGAGTCTGTTCTTTCTTCAGTTGAAAAGGTCTGTTTGATCAAACTGTGTTTTTACTAATATCACTTAAGAATTTTCTAATTTCATCAAATCAAGCCTTGTTAAGCTATTCAGTTGGTAATTTTGGAATGGGTTTCTCACCAGGGCGTTGGCTACATTCTACTTCTCACAAGGCTATTCTGGAGCGAATGAGCTTAGGTAAATTTCTATAACAGATTTCTTATTATCAGTCAAAATCTCTAGAAACATGAACCTCAAATAGTATCATTATCAAATAATTTTAACTCTGTTTACATAAGAATGATATTTATAAAAATATAAACTCTGATAAAATAAATCTATTTTCATGGTAATACCTCCAATTTACCAATATGAATTGGTATTATCCAGACAGAGAACATGTATGGTAGCTGATATTTTGGAAAGTGAGGTGTTGGTTTTAATGAGAGTTTTTCCACTTATTTTAATGAATCCAGAGTTCAATGATAGTAAGAATTAAATTTAGAGAGACTTCTTGAAAAAAAATTCTTTAATAAAAAATGCATGGCATCAGTGTGTGCAAAACATGCCATGGATGTGTTCCTGCAAAAGATGATCTGTCCTTGACATAAATATTCTTTAGTTGCCATATTACATTCAGAAAAAAATTTTATGTAAGCAGCCCAAATTAGACTAAATAGTTCACATGAAGCTGTAATTTGAATTGATTTTACCAAATATTTTATTGGAGCATTATTTTCTTTTATATATGACTAGGAAGAAGACCGAAAAAATTACTAACTTAAACTTGATATTCAAGCAATATATTTACTTCTGATTTTTCCCCATTCCTCAGATTTTACCACCATAGATTTTTCTGGGGAGAGAGTATTTTGTTTGTTTTCTTTTATAAACTGTGAATGCAGCTCTAATGGGAGTATTTTAATTATAGAGAGATATGATTAAAGAAATAAAACAAATAAAACAAACAAACAAACAAATAAAACCCCACCAACCAAATCAAGAGCTGTTCCAAAAAGGAATGGGAGATGTTCATACTTATTAGCTCTGTATGGACATCTCAGATAAATCTCAGTTAGTGCCAATACAATATAAAGTAGTAACTGAATGGCATCACTAAATTTAGGTGTCTTAACCCCAAAGTCAATATGGTTCTTAAAATAAACAGATAGAGTCAGAACTGGCTTTGATTAATATTGTTTCAAAGTCCTAGGAGCAGCAATATTTAGTTCTAGACTAACAAATGGTTTAACTAACAGATCAGACCTGGAATTTTTTAAAAAATACAGACCAATCAAAAGCTTTCCATTTTAAATAAATTTTAAAATAGTTATATCATCATATATTTAGAATTAAGTAAGAAGATTTCTACTACAAATATTTCATCATTTAATTCTGCTACATCACATTTGACTTTGAATCAAGAAGTTTTTAATATATCTTTTATGATATATGGTGTGCCTGAAGATATCAAATCTACTTTCCTCTTTGAGGTAAAATTTCCTCCTAAATCATAAAGCAATAAACATAAATTCATTAATATACTAATTCAGAATATTTTTTTCCTAATGCTCTGAGTACAGATGAGAGTAAAGGTGTTGCTCTAGTTAGCTTTGCAGCAGTTATAGCACATGGTACAGACCAAGAGGAGATAAGATGTTTTTGGCTACCTTTAAGACACCCAAATTTCAGACTAGGAAAAGACTAGAAAAATGTTTTAATTAAATTGTATTTTTGCATAGCTATACATAGGCTCAGCTGTATTTTAGAATACCGATAACACTATGATAAATACAAATTCCCTACACTGAATCATTCTTCTGCATAAGTCTGTGTTATTATTTCTATCTAAAAAGTCCTTACTACTACTGCACAGTATTAATATTAACATGGAATAACAGAATGGTTTGAGAAGGGACCTTAAAGATCATTTCATTCCAAGCCCCCTGCCATGGGCAGGGACACCTTCCACTAGACCAGGTTAAGCTCAAAGCCCTATCCAACCTGGCCTTGAACACTTCCAGGGATGGATCATCCACAACTTCTCTGGGCAAAGTATTCCAGTGTCTCACAACTCTCATGGTAAAGAATTTCTTCCTAATATCCAAACTAAACTTACACTCTTTCAGTTTTAAAGCCATTACCCCTTGTCCTATGTGATGTTGTGTAAAGTCCTTCTCCAACCTTCTTGTAGTCTCCCTTCAGATACTGGAAGGCTGCTATAAAATCTTCCTAGAGCCTACTCTTCTCCAGATTGAGAAGAAGCCTGAAGAACTGTGGCTTTATTACAGGCATTCTGTGCTACTGAGGGCCGAGACCATTATTTGTATTAGAATTGTTGTGTGATGATCAGCCACAGGATACTGTTTATTGTTCTTCATTGTGGTATAGATAGTAAATAGTTGATTACTTTAATAAAGGCACACATGAAATAACAAGAACTAAATTTCCAAGTAAAATTATTTTGAGAAAGAATCCCAAACACGTGGCCTGTTACCCCACTCTGTATGTTTATTGTAAACTACATTCCTTGCAGATCCATGAACCAAACCCAAGTGATAGAAGTTATGTTATACTTGCTTATTGTAATATGTTACTGTGGTGATAAAATAATATTCTGAACATTAGGAACAACAGAATTATATCATGAAGTAATAAAGTCCTTTGATTTAAAATAAAATTCATTTTAAGGAAATGAGTTTGGGGGATAGCACAGCAAGATCTCAAACATTCATGCTATCTTAGATCTCTGGTTCAGAAACAATTCAGGAGCATCCTCCTGTGATAACAGTTTACAGAATCTTCTGCACAACAGTTAACGATCAGAATCAGAAATGTGTGCAAATAAACCACGAGCCACTACAGGTTTATCATCCATGAGTGGTAGTGCAGCACCAGGTTCATAGCAGTGTTGTTGCTGCTTTTCCTTTTAGAATAGGCAGAAAATAATGAAGAAAAATATTTTTTCAAGTACTTTATTTCAGTGATGGTGCAAAGACTATTTTCATACCCTCAGGAGACAGTGAAAACTGTCAACAACTGGAATGCTTCAGAATTGCAAGAGATCTGAATCCTAAATATTTCTTTTCAAATAAAATGTAAAATGTAAGTCATAACTATAAAACAGATAGAACCATTTAAAGATGAACGTACTATACATACTAAAATATTGCCGGAGATAACAACTGTGTGCTAAGTCTGTTTAAAAGTCTAGTGTTCCTGCTAAAGAGCTTTAGATATATCTAAATGATAGTCTTGTTTCACCTCTACCAACTGACTTCCATAAGTCCTTAGAGAACAGTAATTTTATTTTTTTATTCTGTGAAAACAAAAAAAAAAATGTAAAGGAACAAGAATTATTTGTACTCCTTATTTTCTACAAAGCCTGAACATCAAACCTTATGAATATTACATTGAATTTCATTTTATATAAAACCAAATTTTTGGGCGGCAGGGAGAGTGGGAGCCTCAAGCTAACTTTATCTAAATATTTAGTCTTCTAATTTCTATATGGTCTTCCTACTTACCTATGATAATAACTGGAAAAAGAGTAGATTATAGTTGGCAGACTTTGGCATTTGTACATACTATTCCATTATGTGCTAAAGGGCAAGGATGGCTTTCTGGTCCTCTCCACAAGCTGCAGCTTCCTTAGGGCACATCCACCTGCTGGGGCACGGAGTCCTCCATGGGCTGCAGTGTAGTTATCTGCTCCACCATGGTTCTCCAAGGGCTGCAGGGGGACAACCTGCTTCACCATGATGTCCTCCAGGGACTCCAGACTTCTCTCACCTTAGTGTAGTAGAACTGCTTCTCACACTTTTTTTTCCCATGCTCATCACTGCCTGCTCAAATGTTTTGCACTTTCTTAAATATGCTTTCACAGAGACTGATGGGCTCAGTTGCAAAAAATGTGGTTTGCTAGAAAATTGTATGCTATACAAAAAATACGATTTTTTTGTGAAAGGATGGTGGCTGTACAAATATACTGCTAAAGAACTGGAAAATCCAAAATACTTCATTGCAATATGTCCCTTCTTTATGCTTCTTTCTCCTGAAGATGTGGGAGGATTACTTAGCATAAGACAGTGTTGCTTCAAGCACCAGATTTTTTTAGGATTACACTGGGTGTGTCCAAAATTCAGTTGAGAAATGGCATTTGTCTTTGTTGGAACACTATCCTTTTGTGATAAATACCATTGCCCAGTGGATGCTACAGAATACAGAATATCACTAATGACGAATTCTGACCGGCAATAGCAAATGAAAATCTGGTGAGACAGTGGTCAAGGTAGAATCATAGGATATGCTGAGTTGGAAGGGACCCGTCAGGATCATCAAATCCAACTCTTGGCCCTGTGCAGGACACCCAAAGAATGACATGATGGGCCTGAAAGCTTTGTCCAAATGCTTCTTAAACTCAGAGTGGCTTGGTGCTGTGACTGCTTCCCTAGGGATCCTGTTCCAGTGCTCAACCACCCTCTGGGTGAAAAACTTTTTCCTGATATCTAACATAAACCTCCTCCAACTCAGACTCATGCCATTTCCTTGAGTCCTCTCACTGGTCATGAGAGTGAAGAGATCAGTGCCAGGCCTTCTACTTCCCCATGTGAGAATGTTGTAGACTGCAATGAGGTCTCCCCTCAGTCTCCTCTTCTCCAGCCTGAACAGACCAAGTGACCTCAGCCACTCTTCGTACGGCTTTCCCTCAAGGTTCCTCACCATCCTTCTGGCCAACTTTTGGAAGCTTTCTAATAGCTTAGTGTCTTTTTCATATTGTGGTACCCAAAACTGCACACAATATTCAAGCTGAGGCCGCACTAGTGCAGAGCAGAGCAGGACAATCCCCTTCTTCAACCGGCTGGTGATGCTTTGCCTGATGCCCCCAAGGGCACAGTTGGCCCTCCTGGCGGCCAGGGAACTGCTGACCTGGGGGTCCTGGTCCTTTTCTAAGGGACTGCTCTCCAGCCCCTTGTTCCGTAGTCTATACACACTACCAGGGTTGTCCTGTCCCAGGTATACAATCTGCCACTTCCCTTTGTTGACTTTCATATGGTTGGTGAATGCCCATCTCTCTAATTTGTCGAGAAGTCTCTGCAGGGCCTCTGTGCCCTTGAGGGAGTCAACAGCTCCTCCCAATTTAGTGTCATTGGCAAACCCTACCAGCCCTGTGACCAAGTCGTTAATGAGGATGTTAATGAGAACTGGGCCATGGACGATACTGGCTAGCCAGTGAAATTAGCACTCCATACACATGCTTATTCTTGTTCCTTAGTGCAGAAATCACAGTAAATGTCTTTTAATTGGTTTCTTTTATACTCATGCAGAGATCTTTGATTACGTTCATGCTTTTTATCTCAACAGCAGCTGACTTGACATTTACACATACAGCAACAGCATACTTTTCCTGCTGTTACTAGACTTAACAATCTTGTAATCTGTGAATCAGTGACCTTTGCAACTAAATTCAGACCTTCAGCATTTCTCATAAAAATAGTTAAATGTTCTCAGAAGAACAGAATACTTAGCTGTGTACTCTCTAAACCTACAGAATATATGACAATGGTGTTAGCATCACAATTTAAGCACAGACCATATACTCTAACAGGCAAAAATTAAAATAAGAGACATTATACCCAGCAATGTATCTGAGAAACAAAAAGACTAGGATGTTCCAAACTGCTCCCTGCAGTATGAATGTACCTGTAGAAATACAGAAGATAAAATATGTATTTTGAAAAGCTATATCCTTGGTAGGCTAAATTGGATCTCATCCTGTAAAATAAAGTAAGAGAGATCCACTGATATTTCTTTACATGGTTAAAGGGTGAACATTCTCACTCTCTACTGTAAAACTTTTAATAAGATATGAAATAGTCTTAGTAACAAAATGAAATGAAACTGTAATAGCATCTTGGAATTGGGAAAGTAGATTCAAAATATTTTTTTCCTTGTTTTCCCTCCTCCCCTGAATAAGTGAATCGTAATTTCAACATTTCTGTATTATTTTCAACATATGAACCCAGCATTCTATTTTTATTACAGGCTCTTGCTCCTTAAAGGCTTCATTACATTTTTGTAATATACTCCACATTCATTACAGTTTTTTAATCTCTTTTCCAAGGGACACATTTTAAAGGACTATTTAACCCCTATATAAATTACACTTTTCTCTTCTTCCTCAAAGCTTTTTCACAGTTTTTTTTTTTTGTTTTTGTTTTTTTTTTTTAATTGACACATTCCTAGTGGCACCAGAACCACTAAAATTAGAAGTTAAAAATAAATCTTATCTCAAAGAGACTGTTAAGTTTATTGAACTGCTAGTCTTCACATTTGTATGTTCCTAAATACTTTTAATTTCAAGATTGCCTTCCTGAATTCTCAGTTTAATTAGAAAACATTGTATTTATTTAACAGACAGTGTTCAATTGCTTCTGCAAATTCACTGTTATTTTCTATAATTGAACTTTAAGAAGCCCTGTTTAATTCAAACTTTAAAAGTATAGATTTGGCATCATATGTAACCCTTTAATCTCTCTGAACTATGTTTCAGTGTGTGAGTTTCTCAGTTCCTTCAAATAAGGACAGATCCTTTTCAATTTTCATAGCATATTATCTAAAAATCTCCTGCCTGCTTCCTTCCCGTGCTTTAAAGGAAAGTTAAGGGAAATGCATTCTGAACGTTATCTTTTATAGTCTACTTTTACCTACCAGAGTGTTTATATCTACTAGAACCAATTCCATCTTTAAAGTCCCTTTCAGAGAAAACCCATTTACTAAAATGCACAAAAGAATGTATAAAATTTTAAATCTAAAAAATATATTGGAGCAATATCATTCTAGAGAATGCCATGTATCTATGAAAAGTAGGAAAAATGTATATTTCAAAGGATCTTCAAAATCACCATTTTGCATCTGATTTTTTTTGTTTGAAAGTTCTGGCACTTATCTGGTTCCAGGTTGATCTAGTTCAGATGGCTAAACTAGTAGGAAAGCAGTTAAAAAATAAATAGAAAACCTAGGGGGAACAGGATACCTCTTCAGCCACATGCAATAAAATGTTAGGTCAGCCTTCTGTGCTGTAGAAGTATGTCTGTCATATATGAAAGTCCACCCATAGCACTACCTTATTTTAAACTCTCTCATTGCTAATGAATAACTGAATGGCCAAGACAGTTTAAAACCAAACAACACCCGGCCTTCTATGATACTCCCAAAACTGTTGCAATGGAGTAACTTTATCAGGTGAAGAACTTCCTGTGCAAAATCCAAACAAGACATCAAGGATGCTTCATTGTGGATTACCATTGTCTGGAATTGTCTATCCATTACTCTGTTATGTAGGTACAGGAAAAAATATGTAGCAGCAAGAATTTTACAGCTGTTATTGTGTTTTGGAATAGTAAGGATTTGGGGTAGTAAACAAAACTGTGGTGAGTTCTAGTACTGACTTTATTACCTTTTCATTTTTAATTAATTCCTTCACATTTCAGTTTATCCATCAATAAATTGAGAAGAATAATATCTTCCTTCCTACCCAAAGGATATTTAATCAGTGCCTGTGATGTCATGGATTTAAAAATGAAAAGTAAGAGGATTGAAAGGGAGTATTGGCCTGCCACAAGGTAAATGTGTTCCTTCCCCAGCTTCATTGTGATTGTGAAATTTTAATTAGTGGTTCCAAAAAATTTTCTTGGCATAGTCTGATGACATATCTCAATACAGCAGGATGCATGACTTAGAGAATCATAGAATCATTTATATTGGAAAAGACATTTAAGAACATTGAGTCCAAACATAATTATTAAGTTCAACTGTAAATAAATGTTTTGCTGTTTGAAAAGAACAGATGGTTTATCTGGTAAGCTTTACAAGTATTTGTGTCATCACAAACTTACATGTCCACGTGATGGGTGAGCAATTGGCTCATGGGTCAAGCACAGAGGATAATAGTGAATGGGGTAACATCAGACTGGTCACTTGTCACTAGTGAGGTTCCACAGGGCTCTCTCTTAGTCCCAGTGCTCTCCAACATTTTCATAAATCACTTGGACACAAGACTGGAAGGGATACTAAGCAAGCTGGCAGATGACACAAAACTGGGAGGAGCTGTTGACTCCCTCCAAGGCAGGGAGGCCCTGCAGAGAGACCTCAGTGAATTAGAGGACTGGGCAATCACCAGCTATATGAAGTTCATATGGGAAAGTACCAGATTCTGCACCTGGGATGGGACAGCACTGGATGTTTGTACAGACTGGGGAATGAGATGCTGGAAAGCAGTGCCACGGAAAGGGACCTGGGGATTCTGGTCAACAGCAAGTGGAATCTGAGTCAGCAGTGCCCTGGCAGCCAGGAGGGCCAACCCTGTCCTGGGGGGCATCCGGCAAAGCATCACCAGCCGGTTGAAGTAGAGGATTGTCCCGCTCTGCTCTGCACTGGTGTGGCCTCACCTTGAATATTGTGTGCAGTTTTGGGCACCACAATATAGGAAAGATATTAAGCTCTTGAAGAACATCCAAAGGAGAACAATGAAGATGGTGAAGGGCCTTAGGAGGAGAGGCTGAGGTAATNGGTGAGGTGTGGCCTCACCTTGAATATTGTGTGCAGTTTTGGGCACCACAATATAGGAAAGATATTAAGCTCTTGAAGAACATCCAAAGGAGAACAATGAAGATGGTGAAGGGCCTTAGGAGGAGAGGCTGAGGTAATTTGTTTTGTTTAGTCAGGAGAAGAGGAGACTGAGAGAAGACCTCATTGCAGTCTACAACTTCCTTTTGAGGGGAAAAAAGAGGGGCAGGCACTGATCTCTTCTCTGTGGTGACTAGTGACAGGACCGAAGGGAACAGCCTGAAGTTGTGTCAAGGGAGGTTCAGGTTGGATATTTGGAAAAGTCTCACCCAGAGGGTGGTTGGGTACTGGAACAGGCTCCCCAGGGCAGTGGTCACAGCATCAAGCCTGAAGGAGTTCAGGAAGAGTTTGGACAATATCCTCAGGCACACTCTTCTGTGACTCTTGTGGGTGGTCCTGTGCAAGGCCAGAAGTTGGACTCAATGATCCTGATGTGTCCCTTCCAACTCTGCATATTCTATGATCCGGCGAATAGAGCAGAAGATGTATGGGGCAGGGTGATGAAGATTGCTTTGGGAAGTGACGTGAGCAAGATTGCATCCTATAGCGGATATCAGCTGCCTCTGCTGGTGCAAAGGTAGAAAATTTGTGCCATCAGCCTAATTTTCTGGAGTTATTTGAGCCTGAAGATTCTTGAGGGCTTACAGACCTGCATGAATTTTTCCTTTGATTTTTTTAAATTTTTTTTTTTAATGTGTGTGACCTGCTCTGGTATTGTGTGCTGTATTGTATAATTTCACAAACTGCCATGTTTCAACTGTTTGAAAATATTATATGAAAGTTAGGTTGGAATTATGCAGTGGTTGTGTAAGGCCCCAGTCCCAAAACCACAGGCTCAATTGGGAGTATTACTTTTAAAAATATACAAGGCTCCAAAAGTTTGCCCACCGAACTTTTGCAGAGCCTTTGGTTCTTTAATATCTTGAGACAGAGTAAAGAGAGAACACTGCACATGTTTCTCAGGAGATACTTTTCATTTTAGGGAAAAAATAAGAGATCTTGGCAAAAGTTTAAAAGCATTCCACCAAAGCAGTGACTTAGCACATGCAGATCCACACAACTCAGCAAAATCCAACCCACTCCTTTTATGTTACCCTAAATCTTAAGTAGGAAAAGAGGTTAAAAGAGTTAAGAAAGAGAACAAGAGAAGAAACAGGAGTAAAGAAAGAAAGAGAAAAGATAGTAAAAGAAGAATAAGAGAAAAATAACTACTGCCAAAGAGTCCTATGGAAGCACAGTTTCACATGGTGGAGGCAGATCCCAGAAGAGTGAGAGATGGAGACCATGTATTTATGTGCTTTGGCCACCTCTGGCCACCCCTCCCCGGTGGGAATTCAGGCTCACTGGCTACTCTGTTCCTCCAGACTGGAGTGAGGGGTGGTGTAGCCAATCAGTGGCTGGGTTAGGAGTTCCAGGGCACGTGGTGTGGGCAGGGTCCCAGGATGCTCTTTTGATTGACAGATGATGCTGCAGAGCCTGACATGTGGATTCCATGAGCCCTGCTATGTGGGATATGGCCTGGCTCTTTCCCCCACGAACTCTTGAGATGATTCTGGCCCAATAATTAAAAAATCCTCCATGAGATTCAACCCCAGTGCCTCACAGGTTGTCAAAATAATTAATTTGTTTTCTGTTTTAATCAATAGAAAAATTCAATTCACTCCTATGATACAGATTCATTTGAATTTTCAGGATAATTTACATTAGTGGTGGTATTGCACGTGCAATAAATACTACTTCTTTGGTTTCTAATGGTATTAATAGTCCTCTCTGTATTACTATGAGAAGAATTGAATCTACCATCATTATTTTCCTATTATTATTGTGCTGTACAGGAATAATAGTTTTGCATTAACCAAGAAGTAAAATGTATGTTTATATTTAACATCATTCTTGAAGTTAGTCTTCAACTCTGAAAATACCTCTTAGAAGCTGTAACAAGTAGGGAAGCTAGACAGATGGCAGAATACAGAACCTGCTATTCAGGATAGAGAACAAAATAAAACCCAAGGAATTCTCCATGGATGCCGCATAAGTACAAAACCACCATTAATTAAGCTGGAAAAATAGTCAATGTGAAAATTGTTAGATGAATAAAAAACTATGCTAAACAAGAGACTAAAATGCCAAGTGTGCTACAGGGCATTATTGTAATTAAGATCATTTCCAGCATGAGAAAAATATTATTTTTACTGTATATTGTTTTAGGGTGGAAAAAACATTTGGAAAAAATGCTTTTATTTTTCTATCTCTAATAACTGTCTATCATTATAAGACATATTGTAAACAGGTTTTTGAAAACAATGTTATTTTAAAGGTTCATTATATTCATAAATACTTCATATGAACTAATTTATTCTGCTGTTTATCCTGAAGACACTAAAAGGAAAATGTCTCTGTTGCTTTCTCTTCTCACTAGTACAGGTACAGAGTTTTACCTTCATTCTAATGCTTTTTTATCTTCCTGATGCATGGCCCAGGTATCTTTATGTTCATTATCAGGATGACAATTTCTGCTCATGATTGGTGAAATTAACATCATAACAATTACGAGAAGTCAGTTTGAAGTTTTTTTCAAAAGGAATTTCTTTCTTCCTAATGAAAACCATCAGCCATAGCAAACCCACTCAGTTCTTTGGGAAAGGAAATAATAGGCCTGTATTCTACAATTTCCTCCATTTTTTTCATGAGCAGCAGAAAAAAATGCTGCTTTTTTCTTGTTATTATATCACCTTACGCTTATTTTATTCTAAATTATTATGAACTTTTGAATTTATATTTATGGCTCGGTACTTTCTCAGTGTCTTATAGCATATGTAGAAAAAAAGGACATATTTACAAGAATGCAATTTTATACAAATATATTAACAAACCATAAAGGTGCAATAATATTTTTATCTTATACAAAATTAAAAAAAAACCAAAAACAAACCTACTTATGAAACTGAGACTGGCAACTGATGTCTCTAATATTCTTGAAGGGGTTTTTTTCCAGCATGACATGCAGTTCTCCCCAACCTTATTTTTCCCTCTGACTATTTCGTGTGAAAGTCAAGATTCAATACGTCTCAGAAAGAAATTTACCCTCAGGATTTTCTCTGCTTTCTCCCTTCCTGTTAGACATATGACAACACTTACTGGGAAGGAAAATGGGGAATTTTTGAACTCAATCTCTTCTTCAATGAAAAATAAAGCAGTTTTCTGCTTTTGATATTTCCTGATGACACTGTGCTTGAGTGGAAAGTAGGTGAAGTTTAACCTATTCAAGATAAAAAGGGAAAAGGGAAAAATGAGACTGACTTCTCTTGCTGAGATTTTCTATTTTTGTTCAAGAGATGGGGAATTTGAAGGTGCTTTACAGGGCACCCCAAATAGACAGTCTACAATCTATACATGACACATGGGACTGTTTCCCCCTATCATACAGACCTCCTAGGAGTCTCTATCCTTGCCTACAGGAATTTCCTGGACTAGAGCTGCAAGTTGGAAGCTTTTAAAACAGGCTTTCTGGAAAAACTCTGTGCTGCTCTTAGATGCAGTGGTATTTAGCAAAGAATGGCAGTACCTATTAGTAAAGTATTTATTTACATACCTGTATGTTTTTTTTACAGAATCCATTTCTCCTTGGGCTCAGTAGCAGAGCAGTGAACCCATCCTATAAAATATGCACTACATTCTCTACCCTACAACCTCAAAATCTTCTGCAGATGAATAAGCATCTTTTTTTGCCTTGATCTGCTTAAACAGTTCAGATCTAGTTCTTGCTAAAGTTATCTGCAACTTTGGCTTCTGGTCTGTATTGTTGGAATGCAGACTGTGTGGTCTTATTCCAAGCTTCCACAGAGAAACAATGGCTGCTGCATGGTGGGTTTTTTGCCCTAGAACCAAAATCAAAGCAAAATGATATCATACTCTCACTTTCTGAGTGAGATTCAGTGTGTCAAGAGTGATGAGTAGGACTTGTTCTGTGTGGCTGTCATGGAACTGTGTGTTGTCATGGCCCTTCAGACCTAATGAAATACCCGAGCTTGCAGTTTACAGATTTACATTCCTGGAGTGCACTGAGCATTCTCAGTAAAATAAAGTTCTTCCTCTGCTCCGATGCAACTGATGGCTGACAAGGCAATAATGTGTCTCGAGTGCTTTGAAAGAAAGTAAGTAGAGTTGCAGAAGAATCAATTCAGAGGTTCTTCTCTGCGGGCTCATTTGGCAGGAGAGTCAAAACTACATAAGGCTTTGAAGCTGTTTTCTTTTCCTAGGTAATCCACAAAAATTTGCAATGGAAAAATTATCATAAATAGGGATTGCATTAATATGGCAGATATGATTTGTTCTCAAGCGTAAGGAAGTTAGAAAGCTTATATAATTAACCTCAAAAAAACCAAGCAAATAAAGTAAAAGTATTGTTTGCTCTCTGCCAAAACTGGGATTTAATCAAAAAGGAAGAACTGATTTATGAATTACCATTCAAATCAATAGCAAAACTCCCATCAGTTTCTGAAGCACAAAATCCTGTCTTTAGTGTTTCGCTCTTTAACCTCATAGGAACCTATGGGAAAGCAGATGTGTCAATTTCCCTAAAATCCAATGAATTAGACTGATGTAGAGATGCAGTTTATACTGCTCTGAGCCAGTGAGAGATGCTCATTTGCAGTATGATTATTATAATTATTTTATATCTGCAAAATGTAAGATATTTTAAGAGTGAAGACTGTAAACAATCCAAAACTTGGGCATATAAAACAATATTGTTACACAGTCTTCTAATGGAGGAATGTTACTGCCAGCATTAAATTGACTCTATTTTAGTCATGCTCAAATTTGGTACTGGTAGAAATTTTTTTGCTGAACACAAGAGAGCCATTTAGCCCTTAGGCACCATCACAAGTCAAGTCCCAGAGAAAGATGCATGAAGTGACAATGTGCTTTGTACTCTGAAGAGAGATGAAACACTTATTTCTGGGATCTCCCCATCCTGGTGCAGAAAGAGCACAGAAGGGTGTGAAGCACCGCTTTTACCCTCTTTTGCACTCACTGGTGAGTTTGAGACAGAACTTGCCTCAAGCTTTTTGAAAAAATACCTTTCTTTCGAAACGGTTATCCAGACAACATCTCAGGGAAAATTTGCATTGACAGAAAGCAAGCCCTTCCTGGAAAACCTGAAATTGTTCAGGAGTTACTCCCATTGACTGCTGCTAACATCTGCTGTCTAGCTGTCAGAAATGTTTGGACCTATGTTGAAATAATCATAAACAATATACTGATGCTGCAATGCTGAGTAAACATAGAGATTTACATAGCTGTAATGGAAAAATATTTATATTGGGACAAATGAGTTTAATATAAAAAGTAATATGGTTGGCAAAAAAGTTTGCATCAAAAGAATGAATATCCCTAAAGTTCTTTCTTTTAAGTGAAACAGAATGAACATTTTCTAAGTTAGTGAAAGCTATTTTGAAGTAGTAGTACATTCTACATAACTGCTGCATGAGAAGTTCAAGTTTCCAACTTATTAAAAACAAAATTATTAAAATCAAATTTTTCTGCCTTGTGGAAAAGTAGCCTAATAATAATTTTAATAATGGTAGAATTGTATCAAGTATTCTTACAAGCCAGCACCATTACTAACAAAAGCTTTTTGGCATGTATTTAACTACAGGAAACTTGAGAAAGCAGAAAACTGTAGCTGTTTTCTCAGAAGGCTTTCAGTGCATCAAGTTGTACTACTTGTTATTGCTGAAAGATAGTCTAAAGTAAACCTGTCAAAATAAGCATACTGCAATATAAGCTAATGTAAACACTGTGTAAGAGATTCAGTTCCAGCCAATTTTAACTAGCAAGTATGAGACACATGCTCTATTGCATATTCTAATGCATAGATGAACTATATCATCACTAGTAAGTGGAGACACTAGGTATAGGAGCAAATGCACATGAACTTCGGGCAAGGAAAGTATTGGAGGCTATGGTGGTTTGGGAATGGTACTCCCCAATTCAGTGCCCCCACTGAGACTCTCCAAACTGCGCACCGCTCTCCCTCTCGTTCCCCCACTTTCCCCTCTCCCTCCCTGATGTGAGTGACCGGAGAGGAGAACTGGAGGCAAAAAAGGCAAAGATCACAGGTTGAGATAAGAATAATTTTCTGGAAACAGCAAATAGATAAGAAAATGAACAGTAACTGCAACAGTACTAATGACAGAGGATACAAGAAAAGAAATTATCCTCATGGAAAAAAAACCCACCAAAACCACAAAAGACAGTCCTGTATGGCTCCCTCAATGATGTTTTCTCGGCCAGAAGGAACCCCTTATCCCACAAAAGAGTCCCTTTCCACTGCCCCTGGCAGTGATGTGAGGCTGTATAGAACAAGCTCCAGGTCCTAGACATGCCCCTCCCAGCTGCTGCAAAAAATTAAATCTGGCCTGGCTGGAACCAGGACAGAAAATTAACTATAATCCCTTGATTTTACAAGAAACTATATCCAGTAGCCCCAAATGTAAACATATTCCATTTTGAAATAAGTTGTGTTTATTGTCCTCTTTTCTTCCCATATGAAGGAACTGAGTTTTGAACTGATCTTAAAAAAATGGCATGACTAAAACCTTTCAGATGCCTCAAATCCTCTTTTTCTTCTAGAAACAACCATCTTGCAACCTCTTTAAAGCTGACTTTTTCCCTTAAGATGCCATATTTTAAAATAGGATCATTGAACAGGGTATTCAGAATATCATTTACAAATTTAGACTAAAAGTAACACTTTTCCTAGTAATCTTTTTTTTTTTTTGCAGTGCAGTGCTAACGTGGGCAGTGAGGAAGTGAACAGACTGCCGTTCTTTCTGGCACATCTTGAACAAATGCCATTGCTTATGTTCTAATCATTCACTTCACCAAAGTAACTAACGATGAAGAAAAGGTTGTGAAGACATTAGTAGTAGTATCATATGGCAATGTGTGGGTGTGATTTATCAAGTAGAATTTGTATCACATAGATGATATTTGGCAAACAGCAAATTAAGTTTGTTCCTGAGGTCTCAGATTGATGTTACAGAGCAATAATTTAATAAAAGGATAATAAGAATGATCTTTTTGAGCCAGCGAACATGAAACTTAATTACACTCCTATCATGGACATCTGGGAATCATGGATAGACAGGGGCCAGATTTAGAAAAAAAGAAAGAATTATCAGAGTTTAAAGAAACATATGACCATAAACACTTTGCTAATGGAACATATCCTGTTCCTTGTCTAAAAAGTTAGATTGGAAGTTGAAGGCCTTTCACTAATTGCTATGGCTTTGGAATAAACTCTCTGCACCCCCAAACAGAAATTCCTTTAGATTCCTTATAATCTGTTTTTCTGTTTTTTAATCATAGTTTGGTTTAAAAAAAAAAAAAAAAAAA